>CAAKHB010006862.1:13711-30590 GCA_901007665.1 Aeoliscus strigatus
CACAGACAGGTATGTCCACACACACACACACACACACACACACACACACACACACACACACACGCACACACACACACACCTTCTATGACAACAGGAAATGTTGGTCCCTTGGTCAAACTTGTCCTCTGGTCCATGCAGCTCCACTCCGCCCCCTGTGTGCCTTGACCAAACTCCAAACTCACACTGTTCCTCGACCCCCCCGCAGCCCTCCCCTCCTCTCATCCTAAGCACTCCCAATGCCAGCAGCTCTCCCTGGGGGGCTGTGAAGGGGCTGGTTGGGGGTCGGAGGGTCCACATGGACACAGACGATGCTGACTTGTCCTCGTTGCTGCTGCAGAATGGCAGCTTGGAGCAGAGCCTGCTTGAGGCCATGGAGGGCCTGGGGGGTCTGAGCCTCAGGGGGGAGGGGGGGCTCCCACCTCTGCTGCCTGAGAAGAGGAGAGCAGGGGAGGTGGGGGAGCTTGGCTCTCGCTCGCCTTCTCTGAGCGGCTTTTCCAGCCCGCTAAGCGGCAGCAGCCTGAGCATCCCTCTGTCATCCTGCCGGACCCCCGAGTACCTGACAGGACTCAGCGGTCGGCCATCGTCTGGAGCAGGTGGGTCAGGAGATGGAGGGACTATCTCTTTAACCAAGGGGTGTCAAACTCCAGTTCTCGAGGGATGCTATCCTGCAGGTGAAAAGATGAAAAAGAATCACTGTAATCATGTAAACTGTATGTTATATTTATTACACATACACTAACTAACCTGAATCAGTCTCTGGTAAATTCTAGTGAGACGTGGTAACGAGCTGCTAATAGAGGAACTGAGTGAAACTTCTCAGCTTTTGTTTTCTGATTGCACAAGTATGTGCAAAGTAGTAGTTGTAGTTGTATGTAGCGACAGGGATACCGTCAGCGTTAAAGGGTTAACCTGTCTCTCTATTTCAGAGAGCGTCAGCAAGCAGGACGCTGTGAAGTTTGTTCAAGACACATCCAAGTTCTGGTACAAGGCCGACATTTCCAGAGACCAGGGTAAATATTAGCGCCCGCTGGTGTGACGTGTTCACTGTCACGTGTTTGATTTTCACCATCTCTGCTGTGTTGATCTCCTCCACAGCCATTTCAGTGTTGAAGGACAAAGAGCCGGGAGCGTTCATCGTCAGAGACAGTCACTCTTTCCGAGGCGCGTACGGATTGGCCATGAAAGTGGCCACGCCCCCTCCGTCTGTGCTGCAGAACAAGAAAGGTAACGTTTGTGCTTAAACGGCAAGAAATGCTGGCGATGCAAGGAGCTGTGATAAAACAGACTTTGTTTCTCTAGTGGGAGATTTGTCCAACGAGCTGGTGAGACACTTCCTGATCGAGTGCACACAGAAAGGCGTTCGCCTCAAAGGTTGTCCCAACGAGCCCTACTTTGGTGAGAACGTACCAACTGACGACTGTTTGATCTCACAGCTCATGCTGACACACTCACACCTGATCTGCGAACGTGTTTCAGTGACTTATCAGAAGCTAATCATGAACCGTCTGTGTCTTCCGAGTGTGATTAAATTGCTCATTAAACACATCGGCACTGAATTTAAAGGAAGAAATTGAAGTATGATAAAGTGAAACAGCTCCTCTGCCTCCCCCTAATGGTCAACACAGTGAGGTGCAGTTGTCACTGTGAATATTTTACCTGATGAAGGTGTGTTCATTGTTCTGACAGGAAGTCTCACCGCTCTGGTGTGTCAGCACTCCATCACTCCACTGGCGCTGCCCTGCAAACTCATCCTGCCCGACAGAGGTACAGAGTGTGTGTGGGACAGAGTGTGTGTGTGACCGTGAACCTCTCTACTCATGCAGTATGTGTGTTTGTGTTTGTCTGCGGTCAGACCCGGTGGAGGAGACAATCGATTCATCTGCACAGACGGCGACAAACTCTGCAGCTGAACTTCTCAAACAGGGAGCAGGTAGGAGAGACACACGCACACATGTAACAGTGACGTGGGTGTGTATCAGACTGTAGCAACGAGGACATTTACGATTGGTCGCTTCCAAGTGCGTTTTCAGTTTGGATTTCTCCAATCGAAAGATTCCCTCTAGTAGTCAGTGTGTGTACATCACATTTTCGTTTGTCATGAACGGACTTGTGTGTTCTACACGGCAGCGTGCAACGTGTGGTACCTGGGCTCTGTGGAGCTGGAGTCTCTGACGGGACACCAGGCGGTCCAGAAGGCCACCACGCTGACGCTTGCTATGAATCCTCCGCCAGCCTCCACTGTCGTCCATTTCAAGGTGTCAGCTCAGGGCGTCACGCTCACAGACAACCAGAGGAAGTGAGTGTCAGATGGGAACCCCCCCCCTCCCGATCCACATCTGGTCCACGTGTCCTCACCTCTGTCTGTTCCTGCAGGCTTTTCTTCAGACGACACTACGCCGTTAGTACGGTCATCTTCTGCTCGCTCGACCCGCAGGGCAGGAAGTGAGTACGAACACATTGAAACCTAGTGGACACGCTGTGTTTTACAGTTAAAAACAGTGTGACGACTCCACCGTGTCCTTCTGTCCCAAACAGGTGGACGAGAGGCAACGCGTCCACTGCGAAGTAAGTCTGACATTCACGGTTTTCTTTTTTCTAGCCTGGCAACTTTAAGAGGATTTCTAACCCATTGTCTTTGGCCTCTCCCACCAGGGTCTTTGGGTTTGTAGCCAGAAAATCACAGAGTGACACTGAGAACATGTGTCATCTGTTCGCTGAGCATGACCCGGAGCAGCCGGCAAGCGCCATCGTCAACTTTGTGTCAAAGGTCATGATCGGGTCACACAAGAAGTGAAGAGATGAGCAAAGACAATTTCTGCTAAAACAGAAGACAAACAGCGACTCATTCCACATCCTGGTGCTTCATCATGCAGGAGCTGACACTGCACTGTGGGATGTGGCCACTAAAGGGAGCCAAGACTCTAACTTCAACTGTTTCCAAAACTGAACACTAAACAGGATTTCCATCTTCAAATCTCTACGCGTAGTTCACTTGGAGGTCAAGACTGATAAAACATTTTAGACCATTTTATTGGTAATAATCAGTTTTCACATCACTAATGTCCCGAACATCTTATTCCTGTACTAACATGACAAAGCCAGTGACGCTGTTGTTTATGGTATTTATCCATTTTATACAGGTGTGTGTAAACTTCTTTTCCTAAATAGACCCGTCATATATTTTTGTATATTAACTCCTGTTGTACATTTGGATGGAAAGGCAGTGTGTCTCAGAGATGTTGTTTCCATGTAATTTGATGTAAATGATAATAAGATATAATCTGCCTTTATGTTGTATCACTAATGTAGTTGTTAATATGAAAAACGCCAATACAGATTTATGTACAGTCGTGTCTTGTGTTATTCATTGAGGAAACTTAAGTGTACAAATAAAATATATAGTTCGTGCCCCCCCATGCTAACAGTCATTTTAAATAATACGGCCAAATATAACGTTCTAACGGAGGAGTGGAAGTTTATGTCTTTGGAGTTGAAGATCCGTTTCCTTACAGACGTCTAGACGTTGTGGAGTGTTTGCGCATGCGTGGGGCATCGACATGTCTACGTCACACGCTGCACGTGGTCCCGTTTGCGGTAAGGAAGAACTAACATGGCGGCGCAGGAGTGAGTTTTCACTTTCATGCGTCACTGAAACTTTTGTGATATTTTGTTTGTATTTAAAAACACGTCTGAGATCAAACACCGAGCTCCACCGGAAATCTCCGAAGTTCTTTCGACTTCCCCGGCACTGACAGTAGTACCCAATCTTATCATTCACCCAGTGCGCATGCGTCAGCTGCAGCATTTGTGCCACGGATACGTGAATAGAAAAAATGACGGCAGACGGCCTCTGCAAATTTGGCTTGATTATTTGCATGCCTTGATTTGGCATGCAAAAATGAGGGTTTGAGGGTTTGTCATTTGAAATTGTTTATTTTTGGCGGGGGGTGACTGGAAATTCACAATTTAATGTGATGAAGTGGTGGCGATTTCAGACTTGTTATTCCTTGCCTCTCAACCTTAGACTGAGTCCAAAACGTTTTTTCTGTTTTCTTTCAACACTCGTTTCAATCTCCCACTATTGAGACATGCTCTCTGTGCTTGTTCCCAGTCTGCACCCTGGAGGAGGGACTTCCTCCTCCTTGTCTGCACCTGTGTGGCAGCAAAATAGCAGGGGCAGATAACTACTCTGTTTGTGCTGCTTGCCTTGGGTTCAACACACTCAGAAATAGTTAGCATCCCCGGCAAGCGCTGCGTACGCTTCTCCTTCAAATCCTGTCACCGCAGGCTTGCATGCCAAGCTAGTCTGTCGGTGGAAAACCCTGTGTTGGGAGTAGCCACTCTTGCAACAGGAGCCACCCCCTGGCACATGCCTGTTCCGTGGGGGCAACCTGGGCCGAACAGCTCGACGCTGTCAACCCGCTGGGGTTGGATACACTGGCACAGTGGCCCTGCGTCCTCCTGTACGCGTTTCCCCTGTTAGTGTTGATCACTTCTACTCTCGCCAGAGTGTGAGGGGGGGGTCTGTCTCTGATCCCTGTGGGTCCTCGTTGGCCGGGGAAGCACGGAGATTTGCGGAAATTTTTCAGATGCTCTGCGAACAGCTGCGGTGTCTGCCCCTCCGCAGAGATCTCCTGCGATCCCCATCCTCACCCAGAGCGCATGGATCTGTGGGCCTGGCCTGTGAGAGGCTGACCCTGTCGGCTTCTGGCCCTCCACAGAATGCAGTGTGCATGATGGCAAGTGGCATGCGAGGATTGGTGCACAAAAGCAGTAGTTTTGGCTTTTCAGAGCTCTGTCTCGGAAATCTTGACTTTCCTGCAGGGGCTGTTGGATAAAGACCTGGCTTTGTCCCCTTTCAAGGTGTACTTGGCTGCTATATCAGTGTGCCATGTGGGCTTTGGGGACAAAATGGGGGGGTCAGCATCCTCTTGTTTGTCAATTTATGAAGGGCGCCTGGGGCCTCTGGTGTCCAGGGACTTGACGGCCCCGTGGGACCTGCTGATGGTGCATTCACTGTCGTGCATACGTTTTTCGGCGTTCTATCCTCCTTTCTTCACGCAGGAGCATGAACGGCTGAATGCACTCTGCCCGGTGCGCACGTTACATGCCGACCTACGTTGACAGCACTGCTGTTTTTCGGGCATTGGATCAGCTGTTTGTGTCTTGGGCTCTGCCACATCTGGAGAAACCTTCTACCAAGCAGTGTTTACCACGCTGGATTGTTGAGGCTTTTCCCTTGGTGTACGGCAGCAGAGGGTTGCAGCCTGCTGCGGGACTGCGTGCGCGTTCCACTCATGGAACGGCAGCGCCATTGGCATTGTTTCATGGTGTGTCTGTTAAGGAGATTTACGCAGCTGGAAGCTGGGCTTCGCCACACACCTTCACCAGACTCCATAGGCTGGATGTTACCACGAAAAAAAATATTTGATACTCGCTTTTTCCTGGTACCATCAGAACCGAATATGCCACCTCCATCGGCGAGCTGTGTCGATTCTTGGCAGAACTGACGGGTGCAATATACGCATGTGAGCAGCACGGAGTAGTCAGCGCTGAATAAGAAAACCTGCCACATTAGAAAAAATGGCTTCAGCAAATGAGGGTGAAAGCACAACACGTTGGCTTATCGACAGGACAAGAGTCGCGTGTGACATATTTTGCATTCGAGGCAGGTGATGACGGAGCAATTGTAAACTCAAATAAGCTGACATGCAAACAGTGCCTCAGAAGAT
The DNA here is from genome assembly GCA_901007665.1 of Aeoliscus strigatus. Lineage (NCBI taxonomy): Eukaryota > Metazoa > Chordata > Actinopteri > Syngnathiformes > Centriscidae > Aeoliscus > Aeoliscus strigatus. Next base: position 19,444 of record CAAKHB010006862.1, read on the forward strand.
TTCAAACGAAAGGCGGAACCACGTCAAACCTGGCCAAACACCTCAAAGACAGGCACAGAGAATTCAAGGTGAGTGAGTTTCCTTTTACTATCACTGTGTGTCATGTTATGTCAACCCAAATATGCCTACATTCCGTCATCCGGGCTTGAGTCCCAGCTTGCAGCTGGGGCACAGCCACGCAAGTTTCTTCTCTGTCTCTCAGTCACTCCCTCATGGTAATAGATGTTTCATGTAATGTGACCATATGGTCTGCCTGTGTCATTATACGTAAGGTGACGCGATGAGATACTGTCTGGCAGGCTGTAACCTGATGTTGGTTAAACTACAAAGTTTTTTTCCCTTTACAGTATCTGTGTGATCCAGACCAGGTGAAGCAGGAGGAAAGTCACACAACTGAAGATCACTCACTGACGCTCCATTTCAAATGAGGCAAAACAGCTGAATAGGGCAGCAGCAGAGTTTCTGTCCCCATCTACACAGTAGAAAAATATGGATTTCGCCAAAATTCAACCACAAATATCAGTTACCAAGCAGAAACTATTTCATGTACACGGAGATGCCCACAATCTACACTGAAACTAGAGAGCTCATCACCCAGAATCTCAAAGAGAAACCATACTACGTCTGTGGACTGTGGACTGAACTGCACACACCTTCATATCACTATACAGTACATAACCAAGTCATGGGAGATGCACTCGTGTTTAGGCTCTAGTGGCCTAGACACAGATCACACAGGCATGGAATTGAAGTATGTACTCAGCTTATTAATCATTTTTTAAATTGAACATGCTTTGTTTGAAATAAATTAATTTCATCTATTTATTTTGCTGGAGGCCACTGCTGTTCTTTGTTGAATGTATAGTTACTCTTTGACAGCTGGCAGCTGGTACTGCAATTTGAATTCTATGCAAAAAGATGTTGAAGCACAGTGATGTTTGAAAACAGTTGTCAATAAAGAAGTGAATTTAAAAGTACATGGGTTCTTTTTTTGTCGTGGTATCAAATTAGGATGGACAATCTTGGAAATTCACAGGTATTGTATTGACTACTGAAATTCCAGTATTGTGACAACTCTAGATGTTACTGCGCCTGTTCTGTCTCATACATTTCTGAGTGTGGGTTCGACATCACATGTCCCTGTGTGATTTGTCACGTTTGTCATTACTGGGCCTTATGGATGAGCTTGGGGAGCATCTATATTGCATAGTGAGATACCAAAACAAATGTTGAAAGAGAACTTTAGGTCAATAAATTAAGCCTGATTCTGTGAAACATGGGTGACGTATCTCACCAGACAACTACCCTTGCCTGGAGCGAGGAAGAGGTGTTTTTGCTCAGACTGAGGTGCAGTCGGATGAGGGACTTCCTCCTCCTCCGACGTCTGTCAGCCAGTCAGGATTGGTATAATGTAATGTAATAAATGTTACTTCTGGGAACAAGCGCAGAGAGCGTGTGGTGAGAAAATAGAAATAAATGTTGAATAATCCAACAGGCAGGAGGAGATAAGGAGACAAGGAGACGAGGAGCCAACTGAGGATAGTGAGGGGTGGAGGACCTGAACGTGGACGTGCTGGAAGCAGCAGAAAGAAGCGTGATGTGAGTCAGTGAGTACCCTTCAACGACTGTCTGCTGCTTCGCTGGAAGTAGTCAAGTGAATTATCGTAGAATCGATTGTCTGCCAGGTCGTGTTCTGTCTGTCTCAGGAACATTCCTTCCAAACACCGCTCATATGTGTCAAAAAGCCTTTTCAATGCTCCATTTTGATGCAAAAGTTGAGACAAATGTGTCTGATCTTCATTAAAATTTGAGTGAACTGGGCCTTTAAAAGTTCCTCGGTGTAGAATCCAGTAAGGCCAGCAGATGGCAGTCATCAGACACTCTACCCGCGTGTGCTGAATCTCTGACTTCAACCTGCACAACCTCAGTTGGATGATGACTTGGATTTCACTTCCTGTCGTCACACACTGCAGCGTGTGTGTGTGTGTGAGGCATGATGGTTTGAACGTCCCAATCATGCCAAGCGGTGTGAATGTGCGTCCATTCAGACTGGTGGTCTCTGTGGAACTGGAAGTGGGACAGAGACGAGGGGACACATCAGGGGAGAGAGGAACAGCATGGCGGCCAGCGTGGGGGTGTGGGGGAGGGTGAAGGGATGCTGTGTGTGTGTGTGCGTGGGGGCTGGGGTGATGCTGCTGGTGGTGGATGACCTCACCATTTCGGGAAACTTTCCCACAGTCTCCACACAAAGAAGGCCGTCAAAAGGTAAAAGGATGAGAGAGAATAGAAATTTAACACACTGTGTAAAAAAAGAAAAAAAAAGCGGAGGAGAAAGAGCCTCTGTCGGAGGAGGAGTGGTGTTCTTTGGTGAGAGCTGTCGTCTCCCTGTTCGCTCACCTGCCACCATTTTGTTCCCTCGCTTGCACTTCCTGCAGCACTTCCTGTCAGCCGGGCACCTGGTGGCCCGCTGGTATTCACAACCGCCGCCACTGGGCGACATCACATTCCTGGCATTGCTTGCTCCAAATGGTGTTTGTAAATCGAAGGCCGGCTTCCGTTGGGGAATGCCTCGCCCGCTCACAGTCGCTCTCTGATCCCCGGCCTCCTCTCACTTTATTTGACTTGGCTATTTAAAGCTCACGCTAAGTGCACTGATGCTGCTCAGCTACACTGGGGAGCAAACACACACTCCGTCTCACACACTAAAACCACAGCGGCCCGCAAATAATCCCTCTCCTATTTTTATTTCGGTGGGCTGGAGGGAGCTGGGATGCAGGGCTGCCGGCTGCCAGGAGGACAAATTAACCGACTTAAATTTGTTTAATTTGTAATTACGGCTGCATCATGCGACCTCAGAGGTCAGATAATCACCGGACTGAAGCACTCCTGAATATTTCCATTAAATAAACAGCGTGAGCTGCGCTCCTCTGACAGGAAGTTAAATACGAGACTTCACTGTGGATTCAGACTGCTACTGGATAGAGGATGTAGTAAAGAAGTGTGTGTGTTCAATTGAGGACAGAGGATGTTGAAAGGAAATGAAAACACATAGTGTGTCCAGGTAAGTACATGTGTAACTTCACAGAATTGTCAAACAGAAACTAATTGGAGTTTTTGGATTTCTCTCAGGAGATAAAATGTAAATATATAAAGTATCTATCTATACAGAATATACTGACAAATACCTCACATATCTACTGTACCACTGATAATTAATATACATAATATACTGACAAATACCTCACATATCTACTATACCACTGATACTTAATATACATAATATACTGACAAATACCTCACATATCTACTATACCACTGATACTTAATGCACCACTAATACATGATATACCTAATATACTGACAAATAGCTCATATACCACCAGATACCTCAAACATGCCACCAGCTGCTGCATCAGTAGGTCGAATGCAGTTACCACGTTTGACCTGCAGACATGATCCCACCACACACACACTTATTATGAAAACTTTTATAAATACACACACACACACACATACATTCATGTTTGCATGCTAATCAACAGTTGCGCCTACGTGCTCTCAGGCACATGCTGAGAAAGCAGTGCCTTTATGGCCCATCTCTTCTTGTATTGTCTCTAGTTTAACTGGCTGCAACACACTGCTTCTCACACACACACACACACACACACACACACACACACACACACACACACACACAAAGGAGGTACTTGGGTATCAGCGTCAGTCTTAATGAACCTGTCTCCAGGGGGCGGGGCTGGGTAATGTCCCACACAAAGAACTCCCACTGGGCCACCGAGCCAACCAGAGGCCAACAGATTAACTTGCATTACATCAGCATCCCCACAATACACCTAATGAGGGAGAGATTGTGTGTGTGTGTACGTGCGTGTGTGTGTGTGTGTGTGTGTTGGCCGCTGCATCACTTATTAAATACAATGACTCACTTTTGCTGATTCAGTGGACGTTCAGCTGTGCGAGTGTGGATGTGCGCCGGCATAAATTAGTGCAAACATTACTGACGGTGAAATCTGCACGTGTCCGAAACAGACAAAGCAGAAGGTGATTTTCTGACGAAATAAAACAATGTAAGAAATCGGTTTCAAAGGTGAATTCTTGCAAGGAACAAGTAGAGGAGGAGTCTGTCCACCTGTGCGGTGGTGAAAGACGACACAGCGGCGACTGTTCTACATAGAGAAGGGAGAGAGTCATCCATCCACGTGGTTCCAACGCTGCCACAGAGGCGAATGCACCACTTCCACTGCAACGTTCTCAAGCTTTCAACCATGAATTCCATGTAATAACTAAGGTTTCCTGTGAGAGCGTTCCTTCTTCTGGTTCCTCCATATTCTCCGTGGTGGTGAAGAACGCACACTGTGACCCAGATTTGGCAGAGCGTTGAAGAAAAGAAACTGGAGACCTTCAAGTCAATCAGAACTTGAAGGTTCTGTCAGTAACCAGTGGCTTCTATGGTCCGAGCTTTATTTCTCTCAATCAAACTGCAGAGAATTCCATTGTTCTGTCTGTCACTGTCGTCTCAGTTACTAGTTTGAGAAACGAATTGGGACTAGTCAGACATGTCACATGTTCACGAAACCAGTGTTCTGATTTAATAACCCTCAAAATGATTCAGCAGCTATCAAAATAGTAGATTCATTTATTAGTCGATTGTTGATTGGTCATCACCAGACACCTGTTAAGGACTCTATCTTTAGTTTCATTCATTCTTGACTTTTTTTTCTAACGTAAAGCATCAGACACCTTTAGAAACAAACGATTCCACATCATCGCTGCTAGAAACAAAGGTTTGTGGTCATGAGAGTTTCTCTGAGCAGATAACAGGTGACACAGTGGAACATCGAACCGCGTCTGACACGACGATCAAATCTCCCACTTTCCTCATTATGGTCAGTCAGCTGTCAGCGGCTTGCCCTCCTCTCTTCCTCTGCCCGGCTGCGTGTGTGATGATGTCATGGGGGTGTGTCCGGGGGGTGTTGGGGGTAGGTGACGCGGGAGCAGTATAACAATAACGGCTGAACCCTTGACCTTCTGCTCGTGACCTTCTAGCATGGAGTCACCAGGCCGGGTGAAGCCTCTTTTCGCGGCAGCGGTGGGTGTGCTGTTAGCACTAGCATTAGCATGGGCTAATGGATGCCCTCAAGGCAAGAAGGTCAGGGGGAGACCCAAATCCAACACCTCCCTTTATGAGCATTCACATATCTGCAATGAAAAGCCAATCTACGGTGTTTCTGAACAAAGGAGAACGGAAACACACACACACACACACACACACACACACAGGTAACTCAATGCGCATTCACACGTTCATCATCATCCAGTCAGTCAGAAGCAAACACAGCGATGCTTACATGCACACACAATCCCATCCAGGTAGAGTTACTGCCAACATAAACATATACACCCAAGCAAAACCACACTCGAGTGTGTGTGTGTGTGTGTGTGTGTGTGTGTGTGTGTAAGGGAGGGGGAAGGTACATTCCTTTATCCTGAGCTCCGCCACAGATAAGCGTCTTGTTTGACTGGGACTCATGGGTCGAGTTTGGGCTAAATCAGCACCTGGGAACCCGTCCACTCTCGTCCTCCACCCCTGTCTTCCTTCCACTTTGGGAACAAACCCGTCGTTGTGCAACTCCCAACAATGTCAGTGACACTCTACACTGCCCCATTGCCGCTAATTGTTAGCTCACAATGCTTCCTGGTATTGTGTTAAACAATGCCAACCCTGAATAGAGAGTCTAACCTACTTGTATTGTCGCTAATTGGTTTCTTGAGAGGAGTAGAAAATAGGGAGAGAAAGAGAGAGAGGAGATGTTGGTAATGGACTGCAGTTTCATTGGACTCGCCAGTAAATAGAGTTCACAAAGGGCTTTGTGGGGTCGAGGGCCGAGGGTCGGAGGTGAAGAAGAAGAGGTGCACCTGCACTCTCTACAGGCCGACAATGAGCTTATTCAGCTGCTCCACTCAGCAGGACGATGGAGGACGGAGGCAGTGGCTGGCACACACACACAGACACACACACACACACACACACACACACACACACATACACACACACTTAAACAGAGTGAGGGAATAAGGGAGGAGGTTTGAATGAGTTTCCAGTGCAGCACAGCTCTGGTCTGTCAGACAGCTGGAGTCACGAGACCGACAAGTTCCCACGGTGAAAACACGCACAATCGCGCAAAACTAAACGTATGTGGTATAAATACAGGAAGAAACAGTAGTGTCCCCAGGTGGAGAGGCAGAGGAGAGGCGGACTTGCTTGTGTTTGACCTTTTTTTGGTGTTTTGTGCTTTTACCATGGGCAAGTAGCTTGTTAATAAATAAATACTAAATAAATACTGTTAATAAATGTGCTGTGTTGAAAGTACTGATGTAATAGTGTGAAATAGAGCCGCAAGCATTTTATTCTGAAAAGTAACAGGATGTTTTATTTTGTTTATTGGACTTCCTGTCCCACTCAATGTGTTCTGTGCGGAATTGCTGTGGCATGCGGGAAAAATAGAAGCTCTGCGTATCTTGGACGCAGAGCTCTGGACTGCTGGAGCTGGGACGGAGCAGAGACGCAACCCAGCGCAGTCAGTGGGAGTTAACACACTGACTAGACTGGAAACGTGTCAGGTCCGGTGCCGTGTCGGATGTTTGATGTAAACTGGCCTTGAAGAGACAGTTCATTCCTGTCATCGCCGCTGTATGAAAACACATGTGTCGTATAAATTCTCACCTTCGTCTTAGACCGATAAATCCTTGACATGAATAAAGTCCTTGGACCACACTGAAACTGATTTACAGCATGAGCAGGCAGTTATTATCGGTAGCAGCAGTTCACTCACTGATGATCCGGTTTCTTCTTACTCAGATCTCACGACGCCAAAGGAATCTGGCAGAACGAGGCTGTTTTATTCTTCTGGGTCAAGTCGGGTCGAAATGTAACTACGCATCCCGGCGTTGCAGAACTTCGCAGTAGGCTGTGATTGGTGTATTTGTGTCAAGTAACTCAACAATGTCCGGAAGGCAATTTGTGAGGAAAATGATGCCGATCTTGTTGTACTTACTGCAGTAACGTGATTGTTTAAATGAAATGAAAATACCTTGATAACGTTAGTGGAATGTGATGCCGACAAACAGACACAGAAGTACTAACAACTTACAGCTCTGCAGGGTGCCCGCATACACATTTTACTTGTGTTGGTGTTGTTTGTCCTCTGTCCGGAGTGGGCGGAGCTCCTGGACTTCACTGTCCAAAAAAACTCTTCATCTGCTTTTTCTGATCTTTTAAAAATCGCTGTCACCCTTTAACACCAACAGTATACCTGCGCTAGCATACTTTGGAGTACCGTGGAGTACAGGACAGTTTGCGCTATCAGAAAACAGTTCCTGAACGCTCAGAAGTTCCAATCGGTTCCTCTACCTGGTGTGAAGAGGGAGCTAGGAGAAGGCTGTGTTGCTGCCATTACTGTAATCCCATTCGGTCAGTTGCTGGAAGCCAGCGTGTCATTACCATAATGACAGCAATATGGATGGGAAGTGCAACTTCTCAACTTTCAGGAACCAATGGATGTCATTTTCCCGTTAAGCTTTAACATTACGCGCAGAACGGCTGTCCGTGACAATATCGTCATATTCCCTGAATAAATCCACACATACACGACGAGAACAACCGAGCTTTGGTTGATGTAGATTCAGGTTTGTCAGCGCAGCCAGCAGAGCAAAACAACGAGCCTCAACAGGCTGGAATGAGTGTCGGATGATGAAGTGGCCACCAAGCGTACAAAGTCTCCTCGCACTCACACTTAATATCAGTAATATGACTCAGCGGAGCATGAACGTCCACCAACCGGTGTGTTTGGTCCAACTCTGTGGTGGTGTAGCAGCAGTCATGTCACAGAGTGTTTTATTGATTCTGTCGAGTCTGAAGCCATCAAATTAGTGCAGCTGTGCACTTTTGCCAGAAGCGAGAACACAAGCTGATGAGCGCAGCCACACCCCAGCGGCTCCACGCCGAGCAGCAAGCACCTTAAGCCCGAGTTATGCTACTGCGTGCAATTGTTGCTGAGATGGTCGTCGTGAACCCTTCGAACGTCTCGTCACTCTATTTCGTCGTGGTGCAAGTCACCACCAGAGCGCTAGGGAGTCGCGTCCCTCTAGTTGATTCGCTTCCGGCTTTTCCGATCACAGCTGGTTTCATTCGTATTATTTGGACTGCTTATATGTCAATTAAGTTTTTAAATAATTCATGCAGGCAAGGAAAACTTTAGATTCAAAATATCCAAATCCAGATTCAGTTTATCCAAATATCACCTATTTGGAAATTTGTTCCAACGTTGTCAGAGATGAGAAGCAGCTAGCAGCCGGGTATACCGACATGATCACTGACCAACATACGTTGTCATCCCGGGGGAAGAGAGAGCGATCCAATGAACTGATCTGCAGCTCTTTGGGGAATTAATGCTGGCTGGTAGAAATCCTTTGGTTAGATAAATGTTGGTTTCATAGATGAAATCTAACAAGTAGCTGCTACATTAGTTTGTCTGAATGTAAAGTTTACACTCAGACAAAGCAGCGCTGCCCCTGGGGCAATGCGTCTCTACCAAGCTAGTCACAGCCCTCTCGGACTGTGCTGGGTCATAGTTACAATTTGTTGAAAGAAAGAACTTTTCCTATTCAGTATTTTAATATTTGAAACTTGGGATGAGAAACAGGACAATGTGTCCTCATTCCCTGCCGCTTCGTGTTGTGAACAGTTCTTCTGTCACCAGATCCCTCCGCTGCTCTTTTTCCCACTTGTTTTCTAAGTCCATTTTTGGTATCTCCTCGTATTCCACGGCCCACTTCTTTGTCCAAGTCTCACTCACAGTAATCTTTTAGAAATAACAGATAACTCATGCTCTGTTTCTATTATCCTTGAATTTCACAGACGCACAAAGTTATAAAGGAACATTCAGGGAACACTGAGACACTCTGTTGCAGTATATAAACTGCCATGAAGTCCCAAGGCTGTGTTTTATTTCCATAGTAAAAGTAAATTCAGCTGCTGCTGACGGAGGAGTCTGTGCAGAGGAGGCGCTCCCAGAATGTCAGACATGCCGTGGTACATTGCTACAGGAGTTTGTGTTACAGTGTGTGTTGTGGATCGTCATGTAGATTGCAGTTTTACGGTAGCTATGAGCGTTTGTAGGCGTGCGTTGTTATTAGTTGGTGCAGCCCCCTCTACTGGCAGAGGCCGGTCACTGCAGCGCAACACGAAGCGTTAGCAGTCGAAACAACTCGTTCATTTATTCTACCAATTCTGGAAAACGGTATTACACCTTAGTGTTCTGTGTATCAGGTCTGAAGACGAAAAGCGGCAATGACAGAAAGGTGGTCTTCATCACCAGCAGCAGCATCATGATTCATCAGTTTGCCTCAGCACTGCATTATTCTGTTTGTTCCCCAAATATCACATCCATGAGGAAAAACGTGCCCTGCCGTCTGAGTAGAATGTCTTGAGAATCCAGTCTTCTCTGAACCCAACCAGGTTTTACCCACCAAGGTGCTGTAATGAAAACGTACCAGTTGACACGTGGGTTTGTCTGCAAGCCGCTGAGTCATGTCAATGTCAGAAAGTGAACGTCTAAATTCTGCATGTAATGCACGGAAATACAACAGAGGGTGTTGTGAAATGAAGTAAAGGGAAAACATAGATCACAGGCCAGGAGGGAAAAGCCAAAGGAAAAGGTTGCGGGGGCGGGGGTTGTAAGAGAGACGGTGCACAGGATAGCGAAAAAGTGACAGAGTGGAAAAGAGAGAGCAAGCTTTTAAATAGCCTACATGGAACACCAAATCCCCTCAGCACAGATCAGCTGACTGGCTGCCGCTTGCCAAAGGAGGTGGGGGTGGCAGCAGTGGTTGTATGGGGGGGTGGCTTCTAACGCTCTGCTGATACGATCCCCATGCACAGAGGAGAGAGAGAGACAGAGAGAGAGAGAGATGTATGTACCCATGCTGGGCGTGGAGAGCTATCCTCTCTAAACATAGACATCTTGGTGCTCTGGAGGAAGATGAAGACCAGTCTGTCTCTTTCCTGCCGGACACGTTCACCTGAGGACCGAAACAGTGACACTGCGTTTCAAAGCACAGTATCTTTCTCAGCACAGCTGATTCTCTGAGACGCCACAACATGTGTCAGCTTCCAGGAACAATCAGTTTCATCATCGGTTCCCCTGTCAAACCTGGCCACGTCCGTCCGTCCATCCGTTCTCCACTGCTCCTCCTCGGCAGGATCGCTGGGGGGGTCTCTGGATCTGAACACATGTACGCACAGAGGCAGCATTGACCATTGCTGGACCACTGCTGCTCTTCTCTGATCGGTTTCTGAAAGTTTGAACGTCCTGCTTCAAATCTCAGTGAAGGGCCTGTTATTGTTGTGAAAGTGCAAAACAGTGTAAAAAAAATCATTTGAAGTTTAAGTTGGCATTAATTCACTTTACCTTAATTTACTATTTAAGTTTGTTGTTGTTTGGTTTCATTTTGAAGAACGGATGAAAGAATGACACAAAAACACAGACTGGATCTTAAATCTAAACCTAGAACACAATTCTTGTCTCCTAGGTTTCTTAAAACCATGGATACGAACACAAAGTGTGTGTTAATGGACAAATTGAGGTGATGGATGTATTCAACAAAACAAGTCTTGCGCTTGAGTGTGAGTTTCACTCTGTAAAGTCAAGAACTGATGTTTTGCTAACGGACCAAGTCTTTGAAAAACATGTAAATGTGACACATCCCATTGGAGAGCAGCTGCTGTGGATGGATGGAATCGACACACCGTGTGTGAATTTGCATAATCAAGTCCTGTTCCTATTTGATGCAAACGAGGATGGTGCATCATTCCACTCTCCGTGCTCTGAAGGATTGATCACGTCATCACAGTATTTCTAAACTAAAGATGGAGAAAGACTCGACCGTTCTTGTTATTTGCAGAGAAGACATTATAGATTGCACAACATGAAATTGAGATATTGTTATTTCAAACAGTTGGGAAGATGTCAGCCGAGCGAGTGAGGGTATGAGCTCCACACCCTCTGGTACGTTACAGGAGCTTACATGGGAGACAGGTCCTCAGGCCAGAACGGATGGCGACGATGAGT
>CAAKHB010006868.1:0-22882 GCA_901007665.1 Aeoliscus strigatus
CAGTGTGTGTCTCTCTCTTTCAGTGTGTGTCTCTCTGTCAGTGTGTGTCTCTCTGTCAGTGTGTGTCTCTCTGTCAGTGTGTGTCTCTCTGTCAGTGTGTGTCTCTCTGTCTTGTGTGTGTGTGTGTGTCTCTGTGTGTGTGTGTGTGTGTGTGTGAGTGTGTGTCTCTCTGTCAGTGTGTGTCTCTCTGTCAGTGTGTGTCTCTCTCTCTGTCAGTGTGTGTCTCTCTCTCTTTCAGTGTGTGTCTCTCTCTCTGTCAGTGTGTGTCTCTCTGTCAGTGTGTGTCTCTCTGTCAGTGTGTGTCTCTCTGTCAGTGTGTGTCTCTCTGTCAGTGTGTGTCTCTCTGTCAGTGTGTGTCTCTCTGTCTCTGTCAGTGTGTGTCTCTCTGTCAGTGTGTGTCTCTCTGTCTGTGTGTGTGTTCTCTCTCTGTCAGTGTGTGTCTCTCTGTCAGTGTGTGTCTCTCTGTCTGTGTGTGTGTCTCTCTCTGTTGTCGTGTGTGTCTCTCTCTGTCAGTGTGTGTCTCTCTGTCAGTGTGTCTCTCTCTCTCTCTGTCAGTGTGTGTCTCTCTGTCAGTGTGTGTCTCTCTGTCAGTGTGTCTCTCTGTCAGTGTGTGTCTCTCTGTCAGTGTGTGTCTCTCTGTCAGTGTGTGTCTCTCTGTCATGTGTGTCTCTCTGTCAGTGTGTGTCTCTCTGTCAGTGTGTGTCTCTCTGTCAGTGTGTGTCTCTCTGTCAGTGTGTGTCTCTCTGTCTCTGTCAGTGTGTGTCTCTCTGTCTCTGTCAGTGTGTGTCTCTCTGTCAGTGTGTGTCTCTCTGTCATGTGTGTTCTCTCTGTCTCTGTGTGTGTCTCTCTCTCTGTCTGTGTGTGTGTCTCTCTCTCTGTCAGTGTGTGTCTCTCTGTCAGTGTGTGTCTCTCTGTCAGTGTGTGTCTCTCTGTCTCTGTCAGTGTGTGTCTCTCTGTCAGTGTGTGTCTCTCTGTCAGTGTGTGTCTCTCTCTCTCTGTCAGTGTGTGTCTCTCTGTCAGTGTGTGTCTCTCTGTCAGTGTGTCTCTCTGTCTCTGTCAGTGTGTGTCTCTCTGTCAGTGTGTGTCTCTCTGTCAGTGTGTGTCTCTCTGTCAGTGTGTGTCTCTCTGTCAGTGTGTGTCTCTCTGTCTCTGTCAGTGTGTGTCTCTCTGTCAGTGTGTGTCTCTCTGTCAGTGTGTGTCTCTCTGTCAGTGTGTGTCTCTCTGTCAGTGTGTGTCTCTCTGTCTCTGTCAGTGTGTGTCTCTCTCTTTCAGTGTGTGTCTCTCTGTCAGTGTGTGTCTCTCTGTCAGTGTGTGTCTCTCTCTCTCTGTCAGTGTGTGTCTCTCTGTCAGTGTGTGTCTCTCTCTCTCTGTCAGTGTGTGTCTCTCTGTCAGTGTGTGTCTCTCTGTCTCTGTCAGTGTGTGTCTCTCTGTCAGTGTGTGTCTCTCTGTCTCTGTCAGTGTGTGTCTCTCTGTCAGTGTGTGTCTCTCTGTCAGTGTGTGTGTCACCTGTCTGCGGGTACTGATGTTGTCAGCTGCCATCTGTAAATCTCCTCCACAGGCTCTCAGACTCAGTCGTGCTTCTCTCTCGGTGAAACCCAGCGACATCAGCTGAGTCATTTTGTCCGAGTCCAAACACAAACGTCCGTACAGAGACTCCACCTGTCGCACGCGGACACATGCGGACACACGCAGACGCACACATTTGTACGCACGTCACAGAAAACGTGACCGAGCACGTGACCGCTGTCGACTCTTACTGTGGACAGATGATGTTGCGCCTGAGCGTCGTGTCCGTCCATGAAGGCCAGGAGGCTCTGGAGCAGGTGCAGGCGCAGGAAAAGCACCTCCTCTCTGCCCGCGTTGCCCTGACGACACAACAAGCAGCGTGTCACGCCGCCGTCAGCTGCTCACCGTCCTCGGGGTCAGCTGACGTCGTCACCTCGATCCTCAGCAGGCGCTGCTGCCGCTCGCCGTAACACTGCAGGAAGCAGGACTCCGCCCGCTGCAGCCGGCTGCGGCCGTCTGCCAAACAGGACAGAGCCTCCACCGCCCGGTAGCACCAGACGATGTCCAACTGGAGGACGGCAAAGTTGTCTACAGACAGCAGCAGCTGGGAGCCACACTGACTGTCACACACACACGGAGGTACACACTCAGACAAATACAGACAAATACACAGGCAGACAGACAGACAAATACACAGGCAGACAGACAGACAAATACACAGCAGACAGACAGACAGACAGACAGACAAATACACAGGCAGACAGACAGACAAATACACAGACAGACAGACAGACAGACAGACAGACAAATACACAGGCAGACAGACAGACAGACAAATACACAGACAGACAGACAGACAGACAAACACACAGACAGACAGACAGACAGACAAATACACAGGCAGACAGACAGACAGACAGACAAATACACAGACAGACAGACAAATACACAGACAGACAGACAAATACACAGGCAGACAGACAGATAAATACATAGGCAGACAGACAGACAAATACATAGGCAGACAGACAGACAAATACACAGACAGACAGACAAATACACAGACAGACAGACAGACAAATACACAGACACACAGACAGACAAATACACAGGCAGACAGACAAATACACAGACAGACAGACAGACAAATACACAGACAGACAGACAGACAAATACACAGACAGACAGACAGACAAATACACAGGCAGACAGACAAATACACAGGCAGACAGACAGATAAATACATAGGCAGACAGACAGACAAATACACGGACAGACAGACAGATGAGATGCGACAGGAAGCGCCCTGTTGATGTTTCTATCCAGATATGGCTGTTTTCCTGAGAACACCTGTGCACCCCCCCCCCATGTGATGCAGGTCAAATACCTGAACTGCTGGTCGGCCTGCAGCAGGTGACACAGAGCTTCATCATACTGCTTCCTCTTCATCAGAGAACGACCTTTCTCATGGAAACCCATGGCCATGATCAGAGCCTGCACACGCATGCACACACACAATTTACACCATGACAATGGAGAGTGTGTGTGTGTGTGTGTGTGTGTGTGTGTGAGAGATCTACCTTCTTTTCCTTGGGGGGGATTTTCAGCGGGTTTCCCTTCTGATCAGTGATTTCCAGGAACGGTTCGGTCCGAGGATCCTCGCTGCCATCTGACCAACAGGAAAACAGACCGATACTCCATCAACCAGTGTGTCAGACGATTGTGGCGCCGTCATACAGAGTCATGTGAACACAGATAAAACCGTGCAGGTGTCAGGTCCGAAGCGTCTGATTGGCCGGCAGCTACCCACCTCGCTCAGACAGGATCTGGAATCCTTTGTGTGTCCTCTGAACACTCTCCTGCTGTGTCTTCTTTTCCTCATTTGCCTGCTGCTTCCACTCGCAGTCGCTGACCTTCAGCACCATGATCTTACTGTGGTTGTTGACGCCCTGCTGGTCCAGACGCTGGTCTGCAGAGACACACAAACATCGCACTGGTTCTACACACACACACACCTCAACCTGCTCCAGTGCTCACCTGCACACAGGGTTTTTCCGTTCAGGATGAGTTTGATGAACTTCAGGCTGTATTCTTGTCCGATCCTTAAGGGGAGAACACAAACACGTCATCTGGATAACTGATCAGATGAGCTGTGGCGCCCCCTGGTGTCTAGAGACATGAGCCTGACTGTACCTGTCCATGACGTCCTGAACCAATATGTCCAGCTTCGTCTCCAGGTAGTTCTTAGCCTTTGGATCCTGAAACACACAGATGTTGACGCACGCACGCATGCACGCGCGCACACGCACGCACACACACACACACACACACACACACACACACACACACACACACACACACACACACACACACCCTCTTGTGTCCTCGGGGCAGCAGCAGCTCCAGTGTGGCCACGTTCGTCTCTCTAAATGTCTTGTTTCGACCCCCCCGCCTCACCGCCTGCTCCCGTATGGACTCCAGAGCTCCGCCCAACTCGTCCTCCGGCAGACACAGCAGAGGGGCATAGCGCTCCACCAGCTCCTGAAGTCATACCACCACTGTCAGCTCACGGGGGACACGAACCGTAATGACTCGTGACGTCACAGCTGTTGGAGCCAATCCTGGTTCAGTGTGAAGTGATGTCACAGCTCAAGATGTGTCAATGAAGGAGCAGACACCTGGAAACCTGAAACTAATATTTCTTACTTCTATTGAAGGTGTCCTTGGACACAGCAGGGTGTGACCTCTGACCTCTGACCTGTGAGAACCCACCTGCATGTGCTGAGGTCCAGGCTGGTTGTTCTTGTCGGTGTATGGAGGGTTCCACAGCTGGATTTTCTCCTGTTTCAGCAGGTTCTTCAGCTTTGCCTCTGTGTTCTGCTCCGCCATCACCTGTCAACCACAACAGGAACCATTTTACTGTCATTTTCAGTTTCACTTTTCAAGACTTTGTTCTTTGCGCCAGATGTTTCTGTATTTTCAGACAAAGTGAAAGCGAGCAAACTCTCTCACACGTTTGAGCCACAAACCTCCATGTAACTGACGAACGACATTAGCGTTAGCATCAAAAGCTTCAAATACAGTAGCTTTTGATGCTAACGTTAGCTAGCAACGTTAGCATCAAAAGCTACTTTATTTGATCTCACAAGAGAAATTCATAATTCCAGCGGCACGACAGACCGAACAGATTAGGGCAGAAACCAGAAAGCAAAAAGACCATCAATAGGGTGAACACTATCACGTATGATGAGGAAGGAGTAAGTGGAATAGGGAACCTTCGACCAGCAACTCAGCTGCTAGCTAACGTTAGCATACCAGCTACTCGCTACCAACCTGCTGTGTTGTCGGTGGTTCCGTCACGTCAGTGTTCGAGCGCGCTGACAACGAACCAGTCACACACAGATACACACGGGTCACGGGCCGGTCAGGATCCTCCGCTTGTTTGTGTGTGCGGAGGCGACACGCGCGCATGCACTGTGTGCGAACGTCAGGATACGGGTGACGTAATGACGTCGTCGGCCCGAGGCGACGGGCTGACGCCCGTTCACGATGAAGAACAGAACAGAACACAACGCGACACTGTGACGTTCTGTGCCGATATGAGGAAACAGGAGCGGATCAAAGCAGTACTTATTTACCGATCACGTCAAATGACGTCGTCTTTCGCTCGTTAAAAACAGGCGTCAACAAATCAACGTGCAATGGAGTGCGGATACTGTGATAGCACCGGAGGCGGACAAATAGGGAGGCTCATGCACGGTCACCTGCCGATGCCTCGTCCAATCCGAACACTAGGTCTCTCTGAGGAGTTTACCCTCAGCGTTCCGCTGGCAGCTCTGCGCTCATGGCGGCCGCTCCGGACCCAGCGACCTACGTGGGCTTCGACTTCAGCACCCAGCAGGTAAACCACCACCACCACCTCCTCCTCCTCCTCCTCCTCCTCCTCTTCCTCTCACCTGCGCTCACAATGTGCGCGTCTGGCAGGCTGACGTCAGGCTGCCTGCAACGTTAAAACAATAAATGTTCGTTTGTGTCCGAGATTCAACTACTTCAAGAAACATGAATGAATCCATGACAGATTGGTTTTGCACCTGATAACGTCATATGAACCAACGTCAGATAATGTAAAAACTAACTAACTCAGAGTCCAGCACCAGTCCAATGTTTGAAATGAAGGTCAAAGGTCACATAAGTGAAAAGTGTTTGTGCAGCTGAAGGTCGTCGCCATTGACGGGAACCTTGATGTTCTTCACCAGGACCATGTGCACTTTGACTCCGAGCTGCCAGAGTTCAGGTGCAGAACACTCGCACACGCACACACACACACACACACACACACACACACACACAGTGTCCATGAAATGAGTAAGTCATGTTTAAGTTATAAATCAATGTCCATGGCATAACAAATCTATAACTGATTGACAACGAATCTACAACTGATTGATAACTGATTGTAAACTGATAACTGATCGATTTGTAAAGTGTGCCGATGTGTGTGTTTATACAGGACTCAGGGAGGAGTTCATGTTCACGCTGATGGACGAACGGTCACCTCACCAGTCCTGATGTGGGTCAAGGTACACACGCACGCACGCACGCACACACACACACACACACACACACACTCTGAATATCTGATCCCAGACCTGCACCACAACCAGGTCTGTGCCTGTGTGTTTCTGTGTCTGTGTGTGTCTGTGTGTGTGTTCAGGCTCTGGACCTGCTGCTGCAGAAGATGCAGGGGGCGGGGTTTGACTTCTCCCGTGTCCGATCACTGTCCGGCAGCGGTCAGGTGAGTGTGAAGCAGCTGAGCAGGTGAACCCACCTGAGGCGCCTCTGCTGAGGGACCTCTGAAGAACAGTCAGACCCGTGCTTGTCTCCTAGCAACATGGGAGCGTGTACTGGAGACGAGGAGCATCTCGGACTCTGAGTCACCTGGACCCGGGTCAGAACCTGAACCAGCAGCTGCAGGTACGAGGGACTCCACAGGGACGCTGTCGCTCTTGGACCTGCTCAGGTGTGTCCCTGCTGCTTTCACAGGATGTCTTCTCTCTGTCCGACTGTCCCGTGTGGATGGACTCTAGCAGCTCGCTGCAGTGTCTCCACCTGCAGGAGGCAGCAGGAGGCGCCGCCGCACTGGCTGACATCACCGGGTCCAGAGCCTACGAGGTCCTAACGTCTGTCCTCTGTCTGTCCTCCTGTCCGTCCGTCCTCCCTGTGACTGATCATGTCGTCACTGCATTTGTCTTTAGCGCTTCACAGGAAGTCAGATTGCCAAAGTGCGTCACAGTCAACCGGAGGAGTTCCAGAACACTGAGGTCAGAGGTCAGCCTGTGACCTTTAACCCAACAACTACAAAAACAGCTGTGATTTCATCCGTGTGTGTGTGTGTTCAGAGGATCTCACTGGTCAGCAGCTTTGCCGCGTCTCTCTTCCTCGGCAGTTACGCTGCGATCGACTTCAGTGACGGTATGAATTCATACGTTCACATCCTCCGGCTTCTTCAACAAACACAAGATAACGTGTGAGAGGGTTCAGGTTCTGTACATCAACACATAGCTCAGAGACCTTCTTCTGTCTCAGATGTTCTACCAGAACAAAGTTCTACACGTTTGATCAGGGTTCTACAGGTTGGTGGAGTGAGAAGCAGAAGCGTAGAACCGATGGGTGATGATGGATGACGATGGGTGCAGGCTCGGGGATGAACCTGTTGGACATCAGGACCAGGAGCTGGTCCGAGATCTGCCTGAAGGCCACAGCTCCTCAGCTGGACGAGCTGCTCGGCGCTCCGGTCGCGTCCTCGTCTGTGCTGGTGAGAGGGGTCTCTGTCCCTCAGACTGGTCCCGCCGGTCCCCTGGGACCTGGAGAACCTCGCCGACATTAACCGAGACCTCCTGTCCACCAGGGTTACATCTCCTCCTATTTTGTGCGTCGTTATGGATTTTCAGAGAGCTGCAGCGTTGTTACTTTCACCGGAGACAACCCAGGTTTGATGCAGCCATCGATCATCTAGACGTCTGTGGGTCAGGTCAGACTGGAATCATCTCGTAGTTCTGCACCAGGTGGCGCTGGTCGACCGCTAATGGTCATCATAGCAACCAGCATAGCGATGGTTCAGCCCTACAGGAGGAGCTGGACGTCAGGGAGACGGCGTCCTCTGAAGAAACCAAAGAATATCAGGAAGACATCTGAGAACGAGCACACAAGGCGCCAGAGTTGTTCTAACAGTCACATTTGTGTTTGTCCATCCTCAGCGTCTCTGGCGGGAATGAGACTTCAGGAGGGTGACATTGCGGTACGTCCTCCGTCGGCCCTCCGTCGGTCCTCCGTCGGTCCTCCGTCGGTCCTCCGTCGGTCCTCCGTCGGTCCTCTGGGTCTCACTTGTCTTCATTCCTGAGGTTACGTGTGTGTGTGTGTGTGTGTGTGTGTGTGTGCGTTCAGGTGAGTCTGGGAACCAGTGACACGTTGTTTCTGTGGATCCAGGAGCCAGATCCTGCTCTGGATGGACATGTCTTCTGCAACCCAGTCGACTGGCGAGCGTACATGGCGCTGCTGTGGTATGCACACACTGCCAGGACAGTTGTGACGACGTGTGGACAGTGTGTCCTCACCAGAGAAGAACATTGTCGTCTTCAGCTTCAAGAACGGATCCCTGACGAGAGAACGCATCAGGAACGAGTGCGCTGGAGGATCATGGGACGTTTTCTCAGCAGCTCTGACCGGAACGCCGTTAGGAAACAACGGCTACATCGGTGAACTCTGTCTGCCTGTCTGTCTCTGTCTCACTCTGCCTGTCTGTCCGTCCGTCCGTCCGCTGACACTCTGTCTGTCTGTCAGGTTTGTATTTTGACGTTGTGGAGATCACCCCTCCTGCACACGGCGTTCACCTGTTTGATCCAGAAGACAACAAGGTTGGTCGAGAGACATTCACAGAGGGAGAGAGACAAAGTGTAGTGACACCATCTATCCACCAGGTGTCCTCCATGAGTCCTCAGGTGGCGGTTCGGGCCCTGGTTGAAGGTCAGTTCTTGTCCCGGCGGCTCCATGCGGAGCGGCTCGGATACTCCATCGGTAAGACGGCGTTCATGTTGTGCGTCTTCACGTCTTTGTGTATTCCTTCCTGTTCCTTGTGCGTCACTGGACACAGAGATTGACGTGTTGACTTGCAGTTCCAGGAACCAGAGTTTTGGCGACAGGAGGAGCGTCGTGCAACAGGGAGATTCTGCAGGTGAGTGCATCGATTGTCCAGTAGGGGGAGTTGACACAGCAGTGAGTGACGTCAGATGGGAAAAATGGTGAAAACATGAATCTTTTGAAAATGGTTGGTGACAAAACCGTTCTTGTCAGGTTTTATCAGACGTGTTCAATGCTCCCGTTTATGCCATCGACGTGCCCAATTCCGCCTGTCTGGGGTCAGCGTACAGAGCTCTGCACGGTGAAGCGCGCGCGCACACGCACACACGCACGCACACACATGCACACACAAACACCGTTGCTCTCTGTGAACCAATGAATTCCTGTCCCTCAGGTCTCATGGAACAATCTGGAGTTTCATTCTTTGATTTGGTGAAAACAGCAGCAGAACCACAGTTGGTCACCACCCCGCAGCCAACAGCACCGCAGGTACGCACACACCCCTGAGGTCATGTGTGACTGTGAGTTGGAGGAGACTCCCCTGATGACGTTTGTGTGTGTGTGTGTGTGTGTGTGTTACAGGTCTATGGGCTCATGCTCAGACGCTACGCGCAATTGGAGGAGAGAGTCCTGGACGAGTCCCGCCACTGAGCCTCGACCAACCAGATGTTCTGTCAGCACAAACTACAACTGTGACGACGGTTAAAGGATGTGTAACGGATCGGATTCAGGTCACCGATCATCGATCAGGTTGATCAGATCAAATAGAGCAACAAACAAATGTTTCAATGTTTTAAGACATTTCATCAAATAAATGTCAAAGTCAACGAGCAGCATTGTCCTCCAGCTGTGCTGTGTCATCATGGCTGCTCCCGTTCAGGTGTGCTGTGTGTGTGTGTGTGTGGAGGAGGAATGCAGTAGAGCAGAGTGGGTTCACATGAGGAGATGAGCACTGCAGAGACTGAAGCACACGTGTTTGACAGTATTAACAGAGGTGGGAGGAGCTACGATGTCCTCATGTGACCCTCGGTGGTGTAGCAGGCGGCTGAGCTGCTGCATGAATCAGAGTCAGAGGATGTGTCTGGATGAGAGGTCGAAGTTCACAATCACAGCAACGCTCAAACCTTCCACCAACCTCAGGAGACACTGGCATCCAAGGCTTTTCAAAATAAAAGTCTTTCGGACCGGTGCCTTTCACCCGTGTCACGGGCGGCCGGAAGCGGAACTACTGACCGGAAACAAGCAGGAGCGGTGGGGGACTCTTATTGTGAAAGCGGAAGCTGAAGGTTGTCCGCTTCACGCAAACATCCGCTTTGTCTCACTGCGCGAGCTGCACCGCGCGGAACGAGCACGAGCCGGACCAAGGAGCCACACGAAACATCCGAGTCACCGGCCGCTGTTGTCCAAGGAGCGACGGGCCGAACCGGGGGCCACCGCACGTCGGGTCTGCGGGGCCGCTGGGAACTTGTCCGAGGACTGCGCGGGACCGGACCAGAGCAGAGGGAGGCTGCGGACCGGCCGGCGGCCGCACGGGTCGGTGCGGGCCCCGCTGTGGGCGCTGCTTTCTCCATGCGGGACGAACCGGAACCTGGAGGATCCAGCCGGTGCAGCGGTGCGCGAGCGCGGTCGAAAGATGTGGATGTGCGGGCGCACGCGCGTGTTCGTGCTGGCAACTTTGTGTTCAGGTAAAGTGAAGTGTGCACTTTCTGTCTGTGTGTGTACTTTGTGTATTCTTTCTGTGCATGTGTATTGTGTGTGCGAGTCCCGTGCTGATTATTGTTGTGATCAGCTGGTTGATGCTGCACGTGCGGATACTAACGGAACCTCAGAGGAACGGGGAGGATCAGTCAGCTTGCGTGTGCATGAGCGTCTCCATTGTCTGCTCATGTGTGTAGTTCAATGATCAATGGTTCAGAAAGCACTAGAACAAACACTGGAGGGAGTTTATGTGCTGTGTCCAATCACATTCTAGTGTTAGTAGTTCTTCTCTGTACTACACACTCAAATCAAACAGAACCCTCGCGCATATACCGGAAATGACATGAAATCAAACTTCTAGGTGGTCCCATCTCAAACATCTCCCGTCTCCATCACAGTGAAGACAACAACGACCGTCTTCTAACCAGAATATCAGCAGTAACACAGCACACGACCACATAAACACCCAGATATGTTCACATTCTGTTTTTTAAAAACTCGGATATTACACCTGGGTTACTCCCTTTCTAACTCTAATATTTGATCATGTATGTGTCTATCAGGAACCCCCCTCCCTCAAAAGGAACGTCTGCACATTCTTTTCGCAAGGAATCTTGGTCTTGTCCAGGAAGCACTTGTCATCAAGACGAAGCAAAGACCACGTGGAGAGAGGAGGAGACTCAGTGTTTCATATACAGTATATGATGAAGGACATGAACTTATGTCGTCTGTAGACGGTAGAAAGTACCGGAACAGAGACGTCTACTAAAACTGATTTGTACTGACGCCAGACCACATCAGGACGCTGAAAAAGACGTAAAGGAAGGCGACTGCGACGGTGTTTGTTATCCGACGTGCTCCCGTTGTTCTTATCATTTTGTATTTGGAGACTGGAAAAAGTAACAGAAATTGCTGGAACTGTGTGGAGACGTTCTACAATTACCATAGAAACAGGAACTGTGAGTGCATGTAAACGTGGTCAGTTATCACACACAAGCACCGATGGTACACCACCATGTCAGCGCCTGAAAACGGGCCGCGGTTTATCCAGTGAGTTGTGTCACTCCCCGGGGTTCCGTTGGTAGGTGACGTTCTGTGAGAGGCTGCTGGTGGGTGAAACGTACGTCATTTCTACTAGTTTCACTAATTTTTGGCCACCTGGGTGCGTGGGTTGAGTGCGGATAGTACACTACATTTTCACATACTCATTCAGTGTGAACACACTTGTGTACTCTAAATACTCAGTTTAAGTATGTAAGTACCGATTGGAGACAGCTTAGGACAGATGCTTCAGGAAGGGTGTCTACTGTGAAGTTGGATAAGTTGGACTCTTTGTTGTCATCTCCCTGTGTGTGTGTGTGTGAGCTCAGTCACACAATGCTCTCACACCCTCAGACCTACCAGACGTCTAACCCCTCCACAGAGGCCATGTGGTCATTTTACATAATAAAGCTGCAGACTCTCATTCACACATTTGCCTCCGTATCAGGAGGTCAAAGGTCACACACTTCTCACAGCTGAGTGTGTGAACGTTTGAGCGTATGTGACGGGAACGTGCAGCTGGAACATGTGACTGATTGTTGTCTTCGTCTGCAGGTCAAAGGTCATGGGAGACCGTCTCAGTTCTTTGTACCGTTGTCTGTCTCGTCTGCGTGAATGAATGAAGGTTCATGTGTAACACAAGGGGGAAGCAACAATACGGAGATGGACCAGCTAGCATCACTATGGTGATTAGCAGCTGCTGTGTGTGCGTGGAGGTGTGAGACCTGGATGAGATGATGAACAGCGCTGAGCTTCTGACCATGACTCATGTGCAGGTCTGACAATGGGGTGGTCGGAGACCAGCGAGTGTTTGTTCTACAACATCAACCATGAGCTGGAGCGGACCAATCGGAGCGGAGTGGAGCGCTGCCATGGCGACAGTGACAAACGCTCCCACTGCTACGCCTCCTGGAGGAACACATCAGGCTCCATCCAGCTGGTGAAGAAGGGCTGCTGGCTGGACGACTTCAACTGCTACGACAGGTACGCACGCACGCACGCACGCACGCACGCACACACACACACACACACACTCACACACTAACAACCTGACGTCTCAGGTCGGACTGCGTCGCCACGGAGGAGAGTCCACAGGTCTTCTTCTGCTGCTGCGAAGGGAACCTCTGCAACGAGCACATCACACACCTGCCTGACTTCAGCAGACCAGGTGTGTGTGTGTGACTGGTGACTGTGTGTGTGTGTGTGTGTGTTAATGTCTCATGTGTGCCAGTGATCAGAGCTCCACCACCCAGCAGCCGAGTCCTGAGTGTGATGGTTTACTGCCTCCTGCCTGTCACCGTGCTGTCGCTGCTGCTGCTCACAGCCGTCTGGACGTACCGGCAGCGCAAAGCTCCGTACAGACACGTGGACGTCGCTGAGGTGCACGTACACACACACACACGTACATACACACGTACACACACACACACGTACACAGCTTTCTGGTCCCCCTTTCAAAGTGAAGGTGACATCAGGACAGTGTCCGTGTGTATGCTGTGATGTCATGGCGCCCCCTGCTGCTGGTCCAATGCAGGAAGCTAATGGCAGCTCTCCGTGTCCCACAGGACCCCGGTCCTCCCCCCGCCTCCGCCCTGCTGGGTCTGAAGCCGCTGCAGCTGCTGGAGGTGACAGCCAGGGGGCGCTTTGGCTGCGTGTGGAGGGCACAGATGATGAGCGAGTACGTGGCCGTGAAGGTCCTCTCCATCCAGGTAGAGAATGTCTGACGGACGCCACTCCCCCTGAGGAGGGGGCGCTGCTCCTCGTCCTGATCTGGACCTGTGTGTCCTGTGACAGAACAAAGACTCGTGGCAGAATGAGAAGGATGTGTTCAACATGGAAGGAATGAAACACCACAACCTCCTGAGGTTCATCGGCGCTGAGCAGAGAGGAAACCACCTGGACTGCCAGCTGTGGATCATCACAGAGTTCCATGACAGGGTGAGGGGGCGGAGTCACAGCTCACAGGAGCAGCGCGAACGTGTCACACACGAGTGAATGCCTGTCGTGTCTCAGGGCTCGTTGTCCGACTTCCTGAAAGGAAACGTCCTCAGCTGGACACAGATGTGTCATATCTCCCAGTCGATGGCGTGTGGGCTGGCGTACCTGCACGAGGACATCCCACGGCAGGAGGGTGGGGGTCCCAAACCCGCCATCGCTCACAGGTTACGTCAGCGTGAAACCGACCTGCAGGGGGCAGCGCATGACAGGCAGGTGTCTCATATGTCCCCCCTCCCTCCCTCAGGGACTTTAAGAGTAAGAACATCATGCTGCGTTCGGACCTCACCGCCGTCATCGGAGACTTTGGCCTCGCTGTTCACTTTGAGTCAGGGAAACCACCTGGAGAGACGCACGGACAGGTGAGACGACAGGACGGCAGGACGACAGGACAGGACGACAGCTCTTCAACGCTTCAGTCGCAACAGTGAGTGTGTGTGTGTGTGTGTGTGCAGGTGGGGACGTGGCGTTACATGGCACCGGAGGTTCTAGAAGGAGCCATCAACTTCCAGCGTGACGCGTTCCTGAGAATCGACATGTACGCGGCAGGCCTGGTGCTGTGGGAGCTGGTGTCCCGCTGCAAAGCTGCTGACGGTAAATGTCCTCACCCCATCCTCACCGGGTCCTCACCGTCTCCTCACCGTGTCTCGTGTGTGTGTGCGTGCCACAGGTCCAGTGGACGAGTACATGCTGCCGTTCGAGGAGGAGGTGGGTCAGCACCCGTCTCTGGAGGACCTGCAGGAAACAGTGGTGCACAAGAAGCAGCGTCCAGCATTCAAAGACGTGTGGCTCAAACACAGCGTGAGTCCTCGCACGTGGAAACAGGAAGTGTCGTGTGCAGACGTTCACACGTTCCCGTCTGGTCTCTGCGGTGCCTTCAGGGTCTGGCTCACGTCCTGGAGACGGTGGAGGAGTGTTGGGATCACGATGCCGAGGCCCGTCTGTCCGCCGGCTGTGTCCAGGAGAGAATCGGACAGGCGTGGCGCCTTGCAGCCACCGTCACACCGACTACCTCAAGACGCAGCGCCCTACCACCCGTCCCAATGGTAACCAATGTGGACCTGCCGGCCAAAGAGTCCAGTACATGAGGAGAACACCTCCACTTCCTCTGACACACACACACATTCAC
Organism: Aeoliscus strigatus; assembly: GCA_901007665.1. NCBI lineage: Eukaryota > Metazoa > Chordata > Actinopteri > Syngnathiformes > Centriscidae > Aeoliscus > Aeoliscus strigatus. Next base: position 14,507 of record CAAKHB010006868.1, read on the forward strand.
ATGACTCAGTCAGTGATCTCCAGGTACCACTTAGGACTCGTCTTTTACCACTTTCTCCTCTTGACGGATCAACTGGGAGACACAACACCTAGCCCCCATCTCCCATCAACGTGGGACCGTTGTTATTTGTCAGTGCTGCACACCCTTGTGGGAGCGTGGCAACTGTTACACGTGTTTCTTGCGGGCCGCTGGATGACCCTGCAGACGTGTTGGCTCATGGAAGTGAGGTTGATGCTGCAGAAGGAGCGTTCTGGTCAAACTTCTCAGGTAAACGGGCAACGAGGAACCAGAGAGGTCTGAGGGGAGGAACTGACTTGGGGGGAGGGGTGCCAATGAGCCAGACACTGAACACGGGTGAAGATGACCTGCGTGAGGAGTCATGACGGCTGATGTCAACTCGTGTGCCGATTGCTCGTACTCGCTGTGTTGTAGCTAAGGTGACTGACCTGTAACCTTTGACCCCTCAACACTCTGCTCAGGCTGTCCCTTTCAAATTGTAAGAGAAAACGCATTTAGAGTTAGCTGAGCAACATGCTAATGCTTCTCATCAGGGTGATCCTGTGTGTCCTCAGCTGTCAGAAGCAACACACTGACGGTACGTTCCACATATGAGTTGGTAACTTGGAGTGATGTAACCTCCATGTTTGCGTTCCAGTTTCATCCCAACAAAAGAATCCTGAGGTTCAGGCCTCCAGCCTGTAGGGGGAGCCACATTAGCTGAGCAACATGCTAACACGTGCAGCCTCTAAAACAGAAATGGTTCAGTCAGTCCCGTGGAGGCAAAGGTCACACTACCTAAGAGGTTAAAGGTCATCATTCACCTTACATTTTTTCTCTCTGATGGACCAGACCTAGTCTGTCTGCTGCTGCCTTCCAGCACTCAATGTGTTTTCTTTTGTTTTTACGAATGTCGCTGTGGTTCTCCTCACGTGACGTAAACGTCTGAGGCCGATGACTCAAAAGACGAGACGTGAAGGAAGTCACAACAAGAGCTCATGAACCACAGATCACCTCAACAGAACAGAGATACCTCAGAACGTTTCTATCTTTGACTACGTGTGTTACAGAGAACCTCCATGTTGGTAATAAAGGTTTTCTTTGAATGAAACACCAGACTTCTCCTCTTTCGTTCTCTTCTGATTTAAAGGAAAACATTCACACATGTCCACATACGAGAGTTGACATCTGCCTCCGCCCACTTCCTCCACCAGCAGGTGAAACCCATGCTGCGTCTCAAATCGCATACTTCTGTTAGTACAATTCTTTGTAGTACACTCAGCACGCTATGTACCAATCCCAGTGCACCCGCCCACCCCCCTCACCCTCCTTCTTAGCCCTTCCCTTCATTTTGCGCTTTTCATTTTTTACATGTGGGGTAGTGGGTATGAATCCAGCCCTTCAGGGGATTTCAGACGCTGACTGGCCGAGCACAGGCTTGTGACATGTCCCAGAATGTTTTACATCCAAATACTGATTGCACACTGAATCAAACAACAATGGTGTCCCCCAGAGAGTGGGGGCATGTGGATACATTGGACAAAAGGAATCACAAACGAACATAAGATTTCACATTTCACATGGAATTTGTAAAAATATTTAGTAATAGTGTGCACGGTTTCACAAAAGAATGCAAAATGTGACCACAACATCTGTTCACGATGAGAGTCGGCTACGAAACATCGCCAAGACCTGTGAACACTACTAGTTAACTCATCTGTTCGGCAAATTTGTCGGATATTTCACATTAGTATTATAATAAGGCAGCAAGTAACATAACTGTTAATGTTACTTCGTAGCGAACGTTAGTATTCATTCGTGATTGTGTCCGACATCACTCCTTCCACCCAATCCCCTACTCACTATATACGTAATGACTAGAGTAGTTTGTCTGGATGTCCCACGGATAAGAGATAAACAGATGTAACAATACATATCTGTACACATTTATATGCATTTTTGTGATAAATACATGAGCATATACTGCGCGTATATTGCCTTGCTAAATAAACAGAAGTTACGTTTGCTGTTGACAAATATGAAATCTTTCTTTCTTCTTGTATTTTGACCGTTTTTCTATAAAATTATTTGTAAACTCTACTATGTATACTGAGTATATGCTGACATGTCAGACTACTCCCACTCCTGGGGAAACACAGAAACACTTTTTCAAGGACCGGGTAGGGACGTGAAGGTTCCAAAAAGAAAAACCTTAATCATTAGATTTCAGTATGTGATCTGAATGCAACAATTACATTTTATATTAGGAACTATTACATTATAATGTAGAAAACATAGAATCAGTAGGAGCTCTGGGCTTGTTTTCCAGCAACTAGACGGTCCCATCGGGGGTTGATGGGGGACAGTGACACTCCAATTGTATTCCTCATATCCAGTCTACTTCGTTGTTTCTGTCCTTTAGGTTCCCGTTTTTTTTCTTTCAAAACATTCGAAGGTCTTTTCTTTCAATGCTGAGTGTTTTGTCTCCATGTGGGGGCGCAGTTTAGATGGTTTCATGGTTTCATTAGCAAGTCTGTCAATCACCTGTTGATGAACCCCTAACTCAGGTAGGAATCTTGGTATTTTCTTTTAAATGCAGCTTTCTTTTTGTCGGTAGTCTGTGACCCTTCTGCTGTCTCATCGTTGTCTCATTTATTCTTTCCAAAAAAAACCTCTCCAGTGAACTGTTTCTGCCTCGACGGGTAGCTTACATTGATGATGACGCGCGCCAAAGAGTCAAGCGCGGAAGTTAGCCGAGGGTGGATGTGGTTGTCTTTCAAAATAAGACACCCGGAAGCAAAAACATATTTATTAATTAAATTAAATTAAATTAAGCAAGCAAGCCCGATTATTCATTCTTTGCGGCCCGGGACAAAATGATCCGTACCGGCCCGGGGCCCGGTGGTTGGGGACCCCTGCTCTAGATGACGCGACCGCAGTGCATTGTGGTCTACGATTTCGGACACAGCCACAGAATCATTCTACGAACGAAGAGCAGACAGGAAGTCGGAAGAAAACTTCCTGGTTCACTTCTCACGTCAAAGAACGTACCTACCTGAACCTGTAGGTCCGAAAACGAGTACACACACCCAACTACTGACGGAGCTGTGAACTGAAACAAACAACCACACCGGACACACACACACATTCACCGCCAGTAACACACTCACTCCCGTTCACACCGATTCCAGCCGCTGCAGTCAACAACAAACGGAGACTAACGGAACTCACCTGCATACGTGCTCCGGTTGTTTCTTGTCAACTGGTGACGACAGCGGCAGTTTGTTCTTTCCGGAAGTGAGTGAACGGAAGTAACTTTGTTTCTTCACGTCGTCACCTCCGTCCGCCTCGTGCGTCACAGCTGTCAGACAGGTTTGTGTGTGTGTGTCCCAGACGCGGTACAGGATGATGTGATGGGCACGTATGTCTATGGGCACGAAGACATCACGTGAAACCATCCGGTCTCGGGAGGTGTGCGTCCGTTCCCAGAAGCAGCCACGAGAGCCCGTAGAATCAACGTGCACAGATCCGTCCCTTTTATTTTCTGTTTCCATCAAAATGTCACTGAGTAACATTCTAATGTTTTTTTCACATCAAACATTATTGATACAAAATTGATTAGAATCTGCATTGATCTGATTATAGACTGAGAACAAGTGACAACATGGCCCCGCCCCCCGTGACATCACTAAGGGAGGGGATGATATTTATCTGATTCATCAGGTGGATTCCTGAACGAGTTTAATGACTCAGCAGTTACTGATCGGAGCTGATCAGTTAGCGATAGCAGAGGAAACACCAGCTGCCCCGCCCATGGTCTAACCTGGGCAGAGCTGAACGAGCATGTGACGATACACGACGACAGGTCTGAGTTCACACGTGATCTGCTGTCTGCTGCTGTCGTCTCTGTTGCCAAGGTGATTTTGAGGACATGAAACGCCTTCAGAACCAGTCTCACTCTCTGATTGGATGCCGCCTGTCAGCCAGAGGAACTGTCCAATCACAGGCCCCACCCCTTCCTGTCCTCACTCCACCGGGAAAAAGACGTCCAGAGGGACAGCTGACGATGACATCATGCGTCCTCTTCCTCCCTTACATCTTTGTCTCCTCAGTCTGTCCTTCTCCCGTCTCCTCCTCCAGTACTCCTATGTCCTCCTCTACTCCTCGTGTCTCCTCTTCTTCACCCACTTCCTTTGTCTCCACTCCTCCTGTTTCTTCCCCCTCTACTCCTCCCGTCTTCTCCTCCTCCTTTACTCCTCCCGTCTCCTCCTCCTCTACCCCTCCCGTCTCCTCCTCCTTTACTCCGCCCGTTTCCTCCTCCTCTACTCCTCCCGTCTCCTCCTCCTCTACTCCTCCCGTCTCCTCCTCCTCTACTCCTCCCGTCTCCTCCTCCTCTACTCCTCCTGTCTCCTCCTCCTTCTCGTTCTCTCCGATCATTGCAGTCTCACAGTTCTCCTCTTTCCCGTCCTCCAGCCCCTCAGCTCCTCCTGGTGTCAGTGTGTCCTCCTCAGCTCGTCCTCCTGTCTCCACCACCTCCTCCTGATTCTGATCAAGTTCGTGTTCTGTCGGGTCAAGTGCCATGTGAGAGGGGAGAGACTCCTTCCTGCTGAGACCTGCACATGCACAAAGAAGTGAACGACGTCCTCAAAGATCATGCAAAGTGTGTGGAGCATTGGTTTCATGTCTGCAATAAGTGTGTGTGTGTGTGTGCGTGTGTGCGTATACCTGCAGGAGATAAGATCAACGCCTGAAGAATGTCGGACAGAGAGACGATGCCAACAATGCGTGAATCTTCATCGACAACGACTAACCTGTGAACCTGCCCACACACACATGCACAAAATGAGTACTTTCAGGATGAATGAGCTGAGAGCCCTCCTGAACAGGAAGTGACCTCGGCCTTCACGATCCGGTCCACGATGGTCTCCAGTGTCTCCAGCCGGTGACATTTCATGACGCCCTCAAAATACTGAGAGCGGTGCTGCAGCGCCTGAGTGACCGTCACGTCCAGGTTGTTGTACGTCTTCTCTGCCGCCAGGTTCTGACGACACACACGTCCAGGTGAGTTCACAGCGCGTGCACACACACACACACACACACACACACAGTTTACTCACAATGACGTCGAACTTGGAGTAGATGTCCACCACTTTACCTGCAAACACACACACACACACACACACACACACACACGCGGTCATTCAGCATCACTCTGCTGAGTCTCAGTGGAAACACAGTCCTAGGTTACCGTTGTAGTCAACGACAGGCAGCGCAGACACGCGTCGATGTGTGAAGACGGACAGTGCCGTGATGAGGGGCGTGTCAGGGTGGATATAGGCGATGTTGGCGTACGTCCCCACACACAGCTCCTCCAGCGTCTGCTTCATGAAGGCTGGCATGGGCATCTCACACACCTGACACACACCTCCCATCAGTCCACTCCCCCATCACACCCCCATCACCCCGACCAGATCAACAACAGCACACAGCATCGCAGTATCTACTTCATGACACGTCCACATGTCCTCTGTGCTGACAGTCAGCTGATGTTAACATATGTTAGCAGATGCTAACCAACCTCAGCTAGCGTTAGCACATTAGCAGGTGTAAGCCGAAGTCAGTGAAGGTCACGCCCAGTGTGTGAACTCACAAAGAGCTGCAGGAACTTGAGGATCCTCTTGTGCGTCAGGATGTAGAGAGCGTTTCCACTGATCGGGTCGATGACGGGAAGACGATGAATCTTATTCTTGATCAGCGAGTACACGGCTTCAAATATACTGTGTGTGTGTGTGTGTGCGCGTGTGTGGAGGGGGGCAGATAATACAGGATTCAATGTTTCTGACCACAGACACAGTAAATGAATATCTGTTTAAAAAGAGCACACACACACACACACACCTGGCGTCAGGTGAGATGTGGACTAGAGGTTTGAAAGTCTCCTGCAGGTAAAGTTCTGTCAGCAGACACATGAATGATCAAATGAATGAATGAATGTCAGGTAAAACGGAACCAAGTGAAGTTACAACCTCTCCACGTCTCGATCTTATGTTCCTCCAGCTCATAGATCTGAACCTGATGAAACACACACATTCACAATCACCAGATGACATTTGACCCCATGGGGAACGTGTGTGTGTGTGTGTGTGTGTGTTACCATGGGTGATTTATAGTATCTGGTCAGGATGTTGATGAAGTCAGTGATGGTCAACATCCCTGAAACAAAACAGACAGATGACTGACCTGAGGAAGGCAACAAGGAAAGACCCTCGCCGTCTCGTTTTCTTTCTTTCTCTCTCTTTTCTTTCTTTCTTTCTCCCTCTCTCTCTCCTTTCTTTCTTTCTATCTCTCTATCTCTTTCTTTCTGTCTGTCTTTTCTCTCTCTTTCTTTCTCTCTCCTTTCTTTCTTTCTCTCTCTTTCCTTTCTTTCTCTCTCCCTCTCTTTCTTTCTCTTTCCTTTCTTTCTCTCTTTTCTTTCTCTCTCTCTCCTTTCTTTTTCTCTCTCTCTCCTTTCTTTCTTTCTCTCTCTCTTTCCTTCCTTTCTTTCTCTCGTTTCTTTCTTTCTTTCTTACCCACAAAGCTTTGTTTCTTACTCTCCCACAGCGGAGCAGCTCTCACTCCATTCGCCACCAGAGCAAAGAAGGCTTTCTTCACCTGAAACACACCAACACCTGATGAACACCTGGATCACCTACACAATCACAAAGTAACTACTACTACTATTACTACCACTACCACCAGTACTACCTGCAGTGTGGTGTCAAATACCACCAGTTTGGAGCTGGTGGGGACGATGTCGTAACACTTGTGACACTTCATGAAGCGCATGTAGATGTCTCTCTCCAACTCGTCGGATGCTGCACACACACACACACACACACACACACACTGACTGACATCTTTTACAGTGAAACAAACACTCTCTCTCTGTCACACACACTCCAACTCACCACCCTCAGGGTCCAACGGCTCCGGTATGCCACCTGCAGCCTCCACCTGCAACAGATCAATGGTCAGCGGTCACATGGTCACTGACAACAGCCGACAATGAGATGAGAGGAGATGAAGGAAAAAACATGCCTGATCTCAGAAAAACAGGAGCAGCAGAATGAAAAGGACCGAAAACAAATACGGAAAGTCAAAGAGACACACTCTCTAGTACACTCACTGGTACAAACAACAGCAATAACGGTGATGTACACATAGAGGTACAGCATGTCCACAGACCATGTCCACAGACCATCTGCACAGGCCGTGGACACCCCGATAAGATTGTCTTTAATAAACGAGCTGACTGTGGACACCAGGCCGACAAATGAATGAACGAACACGTTTCGTGTGTCTGACTGAAACCTGCTGGTTGTGGTGAAGGCTCCAGAGGGTCTGCCAGCGGACGACCATCACGTTGGAATGTTCCAGTGAACGTGACGAAGTGACACGGTGATGAGAGTCGGTATATGACGGCTCCGTTAGCTAGCACCTACCGGACAGTCTCCGTTCATGCTGTTTTTGTCTCTTTCTCTCCGTGTTTCAGCGCTGGGGCTCGAGTCGGTGATGGAGTCAATCCTCACAGCTCCATCTGACGCATCCATGTAGCCTGAAAGTTCCCGAACCGCCGGTCCGTGTTCGTCTGCCTTCGTCAAACATCGTCGCTCGGCGGCAGGTGAACGAGCATTTAACAAGCTAGCAGCCGTAACAGACGGCTTTTCCGACGCTTTCCTTCACAACAAGATCATGACCACTGCGACAGCCGTCCTCGGTGTCGATCAGACAGACCGTTTGGGTCTGTGGTTCATTTTCCTGTCGTAGAGGACTGTCACTGTCACAGATGACTGATATTTTCAAGCCACTTCTCCACGTTCACTCTGGGTTTGAGCGATGGCCATTTGTTTTGAAAAATGCACTTCCCCTGAACGCTTCCCACGCAATTCGAATTTAGCCGGAAATACCCGATAAGTGTCGAACACAACCGAGAGTGATGACAGTGACAGATCAGTGTTTCCCAACCTGGAACTCGGGGAATTGGCAGGTGTTCCCCGAGGACCAGGGTTGGGAAACACCGACATAGATAGATGAATGAATGGACGGATGAATAAAGAGACTTTACATTAAAATAAACGTGCCAGCTAACAGTTAACATCAGCCACCTGCTACACGTCACCTAAACAAACACGGTGGACAGTGAATTTACCAGCCGGCTGACAGGAAGAGATAGTGACACAGGAAGAGGTGGAGCCGCCGGCAGTGAGTGACCCGATGGGGATGGTTGTGGCCCAGTGTCAGGAGGTGAAGAGTAGGAACGAAACCTCCTGGTCTCTGGACGTCCTGGCTCCGTCAGGTACGTCTCCAGGTGAAAGGCATTCACCTCCTCCTGGCGAAGGG
>CAAKHB010006871.1:0-11001 GCA_901007665.1 Aeoliscus strigatus
AGAGACGGGGGGTGGGGGGGTATCACTTTCTTCATGACCCAAAGAGCAGCGGACATAGCAACTGTCAGCACTCATCTCCTCCTCGTCCCCCCTCCCTCTCTCCTTGAGTTGTGTGGAGAAACACGAACCCCGTAATTAGATTGAGACTTCAGACGCTGTGTTCCCCGTGCGTGTTCTCCAACAACAAACACATGCAGTGTCATCACCGTGGGGGGGGGGGTGACCCTCCTCCCAGCAGCTTCGCTGCCGTGAAATCCGTCGTCCACTTCACACCCGCCGGCGAAGAGTCCGTGGCGTACGGTCAGCGGGAACGAACGCCATCAGCTCTAATGTGTTGAAAATGAGTTGAAAAGTGCTGTTACTCAAAGCTGCGCCGACATTTGACCGCCGCATCCAAACGCGCTCGGCGCTCGTTTGTCATGCAACAAGTCACTCCTGGTAATTACAGTTATTTGTGACAACACACACCAATTACGCTGGATTTTCCAGAGTGCGTTTGCGTGTGCGTGCGCACGTCTGAGAGGGAAAGAGGCTCAGGCGACCGTTGATGGACTAAAACAGCAGAAATAAAATTTGACAACACACACTGCCATTTTTACATTTTTAAACAGCAGTGACCTCTGACCTCTGCTGAGAGAGGATTAGTTGACTTCCAGTGTGTTGGTCCAAGGTGTTTGTGTATTTACGGTTCAAACTTTGATGAGGCATCACTTGATCATATCAACAGTTCTTTTTCAAAAAGCGTGTTGAAGTTGGTGTTTTTTTTTTGCCGAGCTGATGATCTGAATAACAAGCAGAGTCGTCCCCCCCTCCCCCGGTGTGTGACACAGGTACAGAATGTCTGTCTGTCTGTCACTGTCGGAATGTCCGCTGCGGATCTGGCAGCAGACACACACACACACACACACACACACACACACACACACACAGAGGAGAAGCGGTGTTGGAGTATTTTGGAGGCTTGTGTCTGGAAAGTGACAGTTTGGCAGCGCGCTGAGGAGAAGAGCTGAGCGGACTCGAGCCGCTGTCGTCGTATTTTTATTAGTGACATACTTACAGTGAAATACAGTACGTCATTAGTCAGGAGTCTTTTTAAAACAAATAATCCAGTTGGTTCGAATTCATTTCAATTGACTCTTTTAAAGCATTTCTAAATTCATCGTCATTCACTCAGCGGATGTGGTAGATGATGTGGTACGTGACAAAAGAGCTCCAACGAATCGGTTTAACGCTTCAACATTCAAATATGCTGCTATTAAGAAAATTATCATCTTTAGTAATGGAACCACCTAAGAATTTATTTTTAAAAACTGCTCACAGATAAACCATGGCTTTTCTCCTGCAGGAAGTATTTAGTCTCTAACCGACGGAGAACAGCATTAGGTTTTAAAAGAATGTAACCCCACACGAAGAGCATACAGTCATAAATACAGTCAGAGTTTATCCTACATGTTACTGAGGTTTGTGTACACCGATTGTATGTATGGAACTACTGACGCTGACATGTCTGTGGAGGTTCTGTCGTCCGGCGTCTTGCTGGTTTGAATCAGCTGGAATCTGTCGATGTGACAGTTGATTGGATGATGTCACACTGTGTCCACGTCTTTGACTGAACCCAGCTGAGCCGCTAGCGCACACGTCGATGCTGTTTCAGACGATTTCAGACCTTTGGTTCCATGTGACGTCCACAGGGAGGTGTCGTCCTGCAGCTTCAGTTCGGCTGTGTCCCACAGACCTCCAGTCCTCGACTTTGTCTGCTGTGTGTGTGTGTGTGTGTGTGTGTGTCCTTCAATTACCCACTGACCGCATTTGTAGCTCTAGAGTTTGTCCTGGAGACGACAGGAGGACGACAGGAAGGTGGGCGGTTATTGTTGAGGTGAATGACTTTATATTAAGACTGATTCAGGGAAAAGCTGATCAAAGGTTTTTTCTTTTTAAATTGTATTTTCCGTAAAAAAAAAAAAAATCATTCATTGAAAATAATAATAATAAAATAAAATCTATTGTTGCTGTGTTAATTACATTTCCTAAAAGTTCTGATTATGGCCCAAATCTAAAAATAGATGGGCAAATAGCTGGACAACAGCTTTGACGGTATCGACACGTCATCACAATTTATTCATGCGACCAAAAGCTTTTCATGATCCACAAACCGTGTCCATCACTTTATTTCACAGGTTTTATATTGTGGTTGTCATGTTCCCTCTCACACACACACACACACACACACACACACGCTGATGGCCAACACATGCCGTTTAAACAATCACTCCAATCCCTCCTTATCTTCAGGGGTTATGGGCCTAAATCTACTCCTAATACACAGCTCACTGGGGCTGTAATCCCTGGGAACATCGCAGTAAATCCACGTTATATCCGCTACATGGAGACTAGTGGCCAGAGCCAGGGCCATTACGGTGGTGGTGGGGGGGTCGGTGGAGGAGGAGGAGGAGGAGGAGGAAGAGGGTTGGCGACGAGCGCTAATGGGTCGTCTATGAATTCATATTAACACCACGCCATTAGGACACCTCCATCCAGGAAATCCTTCTGACCCCCGTGATACAACAGCTGTTGAAAGTTTAATATTTAAACCAACAATCCCTCCGCTATCATGTCTCGTCCTGTCGTCCCAAGTTGCCCCCCCCCCGACAATACAGCGGCTGGATTGTCCTGGATTTGTCCCGATGGAAAAGTCTTAACTATTCTGCACAGCGGCCCGAGGGTTGGAGATGGAACCAGCTGGACATATTTTAGTTGCAACCAGAGAGGACATGCGAGTACGAGGGGGACGAAGACGTGACGACAACCGACAGGACAGTTCGTCTTTCACACCGCCCTCTGAAAAACACAAACAAACAAACCCAACGCACAAAATATCCCGACTCCCACTCAAAGTCAACTGTCAGGACACATGGTTGTCTGCTCGCCGGACTCGTCCTGGGGGGGGTCTGTGTCACATGTTGAAAGGAAACAAACAAGCAAAGAGAGGAATAAGTGGGCTTTTAAATCTTGGAGCAAAGTGGGGGAAGAGGCGATTGGATTTTAATTACAAACTTGCAGTGTGATTCCTACGTCTGCCTGAATGAGCAGCCATCTTGGGGGGGTATTGGCCCCTGGGCTCTCCGGCTCCTTGGCTGGACGACAGTTCCCCGGCCTACGGGGGTCAGCGACGGGCCGTCTGAGAAACTGGCAGCTCCTGGGGCTCCAGAGGGGATGTTTCAGGGAGGGTGTCTTGTGGCTGGTTGGCAAGGAGCAGACGACGACAGCTTCCAAACAGGGCTGCTCCTGCCAGCCCCCGCTGAGCTCCAACGCACCGCGCGCCGCACAAGAAACAACCAGAGGCTCTCGAAGCCCGCGGCCATAAAGCCCCCGACAGATTCATGAGAAGACGACAGGGTGCGTATTTATTTAGGGTGTTGGTCCTGCAATGGTTCACAACTCTCAATGCTCCAAACAATTAGATCCTTCCACACCGCGGTATCGGGAGGAGAATTCCTGGTCGAGAACAGACATTCGTTGCCCAGAACTTATTAGTAGGTTTCCGCTCATATCTTTGTCCTCGCTAACCTGAGCGGTGACGTGTCAGGTGGTTTCTGACAGACTGCTGAAAGGGAACGGGCTCCCGCAGTCGTCTGTGACAGTCGTTCCTTTTGTTACCGAGGATAATGGAAAACAACAGTTGCAGCGGCTGGTGTATTTGTTGACGTCCCGGCGAAGACGCCGGAATCTTCCTGCCTTTTCCCTGCCTGGCGTGATTATTGTTGACAGGAAGGAAAAGGGATGAGACAAGGGAAGGGAGATGAACGTCACCCTCTGAGCGGACCGCCTGACAGGTGCTAGCACCTTCCTGAGTCATGAACGAGGGGACACTGGTCAGTGTCAACGAGCAGTTGTCTGCTGAGTCTCTGCAGGGACATTTGACATGTCCCAAAGTCTGGTCCAACCAATCAACAGTGTCGCTCTCCTAGGCAACGTGCCCCTGCTCCTCCAGGGGAACGATGAAGGGGGGGGCCACAGGGTCTCCAACCAGCTGGAGATCTGCACTGACTCAGACTCACCCTACCTCTGGTCCCCGGCTCCTCACCCTACCTCTGGTCCCCGTTTCCTCACCCTACCTCTGGTCACTGGCTCCTCACCCTACCTCTGGTCACTGGCTCCTCACCCTACCTCTGGTCACTGGCTTCTCACCCTACCTCTGGTCACTGGCTCCTCACCCTACCTCTGGTCACTGGCTCCTCACCCTACCTCTGGTCACTGGCTCCTCACCCTACCTCTGGTCCCTGGCTCCTCACCCTACCTCTGGTCACTGGCTCCTCACCCTACCTCTGGTCACTGGCTCCTCACCCTACCTCTGGTAACTGGCTCCTCACCCTACCTCTGGTCCCCGGCTCCTCACCCTACCTCTGGTCACTGGCTCCTCACCCTACCTCTGGTAACTGGCTCCTCACCCTACCTCTGGTAACTGGCTCCTCACCCTACCTCTAGAGTGATTTGTAGGTTTCCTACCGTGTGTGTGTCATGTGACCTTCCTCCTCCAGTCCTCTGGAGGACTGTTTCAGTACTTGCAGTAAAGTTACTTTCATTCCTCACTGACATGTTTCTGTATCTTTTCTGCTCTTGCGTCGTTCCTCGTGTCTCTGATTTATTTTCCATTTGCATTCCCTCCTTTTATGCCTCCTCTCCCCTTGTATTCCCTCCTCAATCTCCTTCTTGACTTATTTGTCTCGCCTCCGTCTTATTCCTTCCCATTTAATCCAGGTCTCCTCCGTAAACCCGTCTTCCACATCGGCTCTACCTTCGCCCGTTGTATTTCCATATCCCCTGAGCTGATTCCCTTGTCCCCCGCTCGCGGCCCGTTGTCTTCCCTGTGTTGCCTCTCATCCGTTTATCGCTGGCCCTTGTTCCGTTAATCCCCGAGGGTTTTGTTTATTTGTGTTGGAGCTGCTTTTACAGCTTGCGACTGACCCCACCTATTTTCTCACCAGTCATCTGAACAGCAGGGCTGCTTTGCAGCTACTCCACCAATTAACATACGATTAGCATAATATTTGCATGTGTGCGTTAGGGTGTTGATGGGGAGAGAAAATAACAGTTTTACAGTTTTTTTCTGGTCTCAATAAATGAATACATATATATGTATTTTGCCCGGGATGACGTTAAAGCGCCCACGGGATTCTTGATCTCACGTCCATACCGCTGCTCGGCAAACATCATGGTTTGGAGTTTGCTGCGAGAAGTTCAGCGTGTGACTGTCCCACCTACACGCGAACATCTGATGAGCCATCGCCGTCTTATTTGTTACATCACGATCAGGTTCCCGTCAAGCTGTTGGATGAACGCAGCCCTCGTTCCACGTCGAGTCTGGAATCACAGAACTTTACGTGTAAACACTTTTCCGCCCACAGACATCTCCGATTTGATGACGGTTAACACTTTGAGGCTCAGTGGTCACTGCTGCATATCTTGCACGTCCTTAGAAGTAAAGTAAATTGTTTTTATGATAATCAGTGCAAGAATAAGTTGTATTGTGAAGGTCAAAGGTGACAGATAGGAGAGTAAAAATGACTCAGAATGGAGAAGAAGGCCGGAGAAAGTGAAAGTACAAACAAGCAGCCAGACGAAGGGAAACGAACCCATTTTGTGGTGACAGTGGGATGAAAGTAGGCCAGCTGCTGCGGCTGACGCCGGTGAGTGTTTCATGTAGAGTGGCGTCGGAGCTGAGGGGCGACTTGTCAGAGGCACACAGCCAGCTTCCCCTATCCTGATCGGGGATCGGCCCGCGGGCCTCGCTGCTCCGCCGTGTACCACGCCTGTCCCTCACACGCTGCCGCGCTCACATCTGTCACATTAGGCTGTCGCTCAGACACTGTCGGCGCTTTGTGGCTGTTTGTGTCGTGTCATGTTGATTCCTTTGCTCTCCGAGACCCGACGGAGGGAAGTGCACGGCGCTGAGGAGGGGAAGTCACACCTGTGTTCCATCTACCTGCTCTGCGATTGGCTGCTGATGGGCCACGAGTTGACCTTTCACCCTCGGCAGGTGCAAGCGATTGAAAGTAATTTGTCACGTGTGCGTCTAAAAGCTTCATGTGATGTGAACATTAATTGTACGTGTTCAACTGCTGAAAATAAAGTAAATGCTTGGCTGCCGACCAAAAGACTAAAACATTTTCCATGTTTGCATATTTATATTTGGATCTCAGCATGACAGAGCTTCATGTTTCCGATTTGACAGCAGATACTTTGGTGATTCCACATTGTTGTTCAGGATCCTTGAGAATGAAGACGGACGACGATGGTTGAATATGTTGGATGAATAAGTGAACTGAATAAAAACCTCTTTGAAATCATTGACATGAGACCTTTTGTGTGAACATTAGTAACAAGTAGATTCATTCATTCATTCATTCATTTTCTTCCGCTTAATCCAGTTACGGGTCACGGGTGTGCTGGAGCCTATCCCATCTGTCAACGGGCGAAAGGCGGGGTACACCCCGGACAAGTCGCCAGGTCATCGCAGGGCCACATGAAAGACAGACAAGTAGATGATAGGAAATATTTATGGGGCCAGTTAGTGACATGTTTTTACCTTGCAAGGCTATAGCATGACTTTTTTTTGTAAAAAAAAATGTAAGGCTATATAGTATGACCTTTTTTTCCGTAAAAAAACACGACTATAGCATGACTTTTTTTGGTAGAAAAACATAAGGCTATAGCATGACTTTTTTTGGGAAAAAAAACGTAGGGCTATAGCATGACTTTTTTTCGTAAAAAAACTTAAGGCTATAGCATGACTTTTTTTTGTAAAAAAAAAACGTAAGGCTATAGCATGACTTTTTTTGGGAAAAAAAACGTAGGGCTATAGCATGACTTTTTTTTCGTAAAAAAAATAAGGCTATAGCATGACTTTTTTTTCGTAAAAAACCGTAAGGCTATAGCATGACTTTTTTTTAGAAAAAAACGTAAGGCTATAGCATGACTTTTTTTTAGAAAAAAACGTAAGGCTATAGCATGACTTTTTTTGTAAAAAAATATAAGGCGATAGCATGAGTTTTTTGTCGTAAAAAAACGTAAGGCTATAGCATGACTTTTTTTTGGAAAAAAAACGTAAGGCTATAGCATGACTCTTTTTTCGTAAAAAAAACATAAGGCTATAGTATGACTTTTTTCGTAAAAAAAATAAGGCTATAGCATGAGTTTTTATTCGTAATAAAACGTAAGGCTATAGCATGACTTTTTTTCGTAAAAAAACGTAAGGCTATAGCATGACTTTTTTTGTAAAAAAATATAAGGCGATAGCATGACTTTTTTTTCATAAAAAAACGTAAGGCTATACTATGACTTTTTTTGGAAAAAAAAAAGTAAGGCTATAGCATGACTTTTTTCGTAAAAAAAACGTAAGGTTATAGCATGAGTTTTTTTTTGTAAAAAAACGTAAGGCTATAGCATGACTTTTTTTTTCATAAAAACGTAAGGCTATAGCATGACTTTTTTTGTAAAAAAAATATAAGGTTATAGCATGACTTTTTTTTGGAAAAAAACGTAAGCCTATAGCATGACTTTTTTCTTAAAAAAATGTAAGGCTATAGCATGATTTTTTTTTTTGAAAAAAAACGTAAGGTTATAGCATGACTTTTTTTTCGTAAAAAAACGTAAGGCTATAGCATGACTTTTTTTTCGTAAAAAAACGTAAGGCTATAGCATGACTTATTTCGTAAAAAAACGTAAGGTTATAGCATGACTTTTTTTCGTAAAAAAACGTAAGGCTATAGCATGACTTTTTTTGTAAAAAAATATAAGGCTATACTATGACTTTTTTTGGGAAAAAAAAAGTAAGGCTATAGCATGACTTTTTTCGTAAAAAAAACGTAAGGTTATAGCATGAGTTTTTTTTGGTAAAAAAACGTAAGGCTATAGCATGACTTTTTTTCGTAAAAAAACGTAAGGCGATAGCATGAATTTTTTTTTCGTACAAAAAACGTAAGGCTATAGCATGACTTTTTTTTGGAAAAAAAACGTAAGGGTATGGCATGAGTTTTTTTTCGTAAAAAAATGTAAGGCTATAGCATGACTTTTTTTTTTTAAAAAAACGTAAGGCTATAGCATGACTTTTTTTTTGGAAAAAAACGTAAGGCTATAGCATGACTTTTTTTTTCATAAAAAAACGTAAGGCTATAGCATGACTTTTTTTGGAAAAAAAAACGTAAGGCTATAGCATGACTTTTTTTTGTAAAAAAACGTAAGGCTATAGCATGACTTTTTTTTTGAAAAAAAACGTAAGGCTATAGCATGACTTTTTTTCGTAAAAAAAACGTAAGGCTATTGCATGACTTTTTTCGTAAAAAAATGTAAGGCAAAAGCATGACTTTTTTTTCGTACAAAAAACGTAAGGCTATAGCATGACTTTTTGTTGGAAAAAAACGTAAGGCTATAGCATGATTTTTTTTTTCATAAAAAAACGTAAGGCTATAGCATGACTTTTTTTTTAAAAAAAAACGTAAGGCTATAGCATGACTTTTTTTTCATAAAAAAACGTAAGGCTATAGCATGACTTTTTCTTGGAAAAAAACCCATAAGGCTATAGCATGACTATTTTTTTGTAAAACAACGTAAGTCTACAGCATGACTTTTTTTCGTACACAAAACGTAACGCTATAGCATGACTCTTTTTTTGTAGAAAAAACGTAAGGCTATAGCATGACTTTTTTTTGGAAAAAAACGTAAGGCAAAAGCATGACTTTTTTTTCGTAAAAAAAACTTAAGGTTATAGCATGACTTTTTTTTCGTACAAAAAACTTAAGGTTATAGCATGACTTTTTTTGTAAAAAAAAAACGTAAGGCTATAGCATGACTTTTTTTTGGAAAAAAAACGTAAGACTATAGCATGACTTTTTTTTTCGTAAAAAAACGTAACGATATTTTATGACTTTTTTTCGTAAAAAAACGTAAGGCGATAGCATGACTTTTTTCGTAAAAAAACGTAAGGCTATAGCATGACTTTTTTTTTGGAAAAAAAACGTAAGGCTATAGCATGACTTTTTCGTAAAAAAACGTAAGGCTATAGCATGACTTTTTTTTCGTAAAAAAACGTAAGGCTATAGCATGACTTTTTTTCGTAAAAAAACGTAAGGCGATAGCATGACTTTTTTTCGTAAAAAAAACGTAAGGCTATAGCATGACTTTTTTTGGAAAAAAAACGTAAGGCTATAGCATGACTTTTTTTTTTCGTAAAAAAAATAAGGCTATAGCATGATTTTTTTTCGTAAAAAAACGTAAGGCTATAGCATGACTTTTTTTTCTTAAAAAAAACGTAAGGCTATAGCATGACTTTTTTTTGGAAAAAAAATGTAAGGCTATAGCATGACTTTTTTTTTCGTAAAAAAACGTAAGGCTATAGCATGATTTTTTTTTCGTAATAAAACGTAAGGTTATAGCATGACTTTTTTTGGAAAAAAAAACCAAGGCTATAGCATGACTTTTTTTCGTAAAAAAACGTAAGGCGATAGCATGAATTTTTTTTTCGTACAAAAAACGTAAGGCTATAGCATGACTTTTTTTGTAAAAAAAAATATAAGGCTATAGCATGAGTTTTTTTTCGTAAAAAAACGTAAGGCTATAGCATGACTTTTTTTGGAAAAAAAACCTAAGGCTATAGCATGACTTTTTTTTTCATAAAAAAACGTAAGGCTATAGCATGACTTTTTTTGGAAAAAAAACGTAAGGCTATAGCATGACTTTTTTTTCGTAAAAAAACGTAAGGCTATAGCATGACTTTTTTTCGTAAAAAAACGTAAGGCTATTGCATGACTTTTTTCGTAAAAAAATGTAAGGCAAAAGCATGACTTTTTTTTCGTACAAAAAACGTAAGGCTATAGCATGACTTTTTTTCGTAAAAAAACGTAAGGCTATAGCATGACTTTTTTTGTAAAAAAATATAAGGCGATAGCATGAGTTTTTTTCGTAAAAAAAACGTAAGGCTATAGCATGACTTTTTTTTGTAAAAAAAAACGTAAGGCTATAGCATGACTTTTATTTCATAAAAAAACGTAAGGCTATAGCATGACTTTTTTCTTAAAAAACGTAAGGTTATAGCATGAGTTTTTTTTCGTAAAAAAACGTAAGGCTATAGCATGACTTTTTTTTCATAAAAAAACGTAAGGCTATAGCATGACTTTTTTTGTAAAAAAATATAAGGCGATAGCATGACTTTTTTTGGAAAAAAACGTAAGGTTATAGCATGAGTTTTTTTTCGTAAAAAAACGTAAGGCGATAGCATGACTTTTTTTGGAAAAAAAACGTAAGGCTACGGCATGAGTTTTTTTTTCGTAAAAAAACGTAAGGCTATAGCATGACTTTTTTTTCATAAAAAAACGTAAGGCTATACTATGACTTTTTTTGGAAAAAAAAAAGTAAGGCTATAGCATGACTTTTTTCGTAAAAAAACGTAAGGTTATAGCATGACGTTTTTTTTTGTAAAAAAACGTAAGGCTATAGCATGACTTTTTTTTGCAAAAAAACGTAAGGCTATAGCATGACTTTTTTTTTCATAAAAAAACGTAAGGCTATAGCATGACTTTTTTTGTAAAAAAACGTAAGGCTATAGCATGAGTTTTTTTTGTAAAAAAAACGTAAGGCTATAGCATGACTTTTTTTCGTAAAAAAACGTAAGGCGATAGCATGAATTTTTTTTTCGTAAAAAAAACGTAAGGCTATAGCATGACTTTTTTTTGGAAAAAAAACGTAAGGCTATAGCATGACTTTTTTTTCATAAAAAAACGTAAGGCTATAGCATGACTTTTTTGGAAAAAAAACGTAAGGCTATAGCATGACTTTTTTTCGTAAAAAAACGTAAGGCTATAGCATGACTTTTTTTTCCCAAAAAAAAAAAAAAGGTTATAGTATGACTTTTTTTTTTAAAAAAAAAAAAAACGTAAGGCTATAGCATGACTTTTTTTTTAAAAAAAAAAACGTAAGGGTATAGTATGACTTTTTTTTTTTTAAAAA
>CAAKHB010006872.1:0-11753 GCA_901007665.1 Aeoliscus strigatus
AAAGACAGTCTTCCATTAATTGGCAACTTCCTACTAGGCACACACAATGCATCATTAACGACAGGCTACGTACCACAATCATTCAAAGTAGCCGTTATTAAACCCCTCCTTAAGAAATCAACACTTGACCCTAGTATCTTAGCTAATTACAGACTAATATCAAACCTTCCCTTTCTGTCTAAAATTTTTGAAAAAATAGTTGACAAGCAGCTGTGTGACTTTTTAAATATGTACAGCTTATTTGAAAATCATCAGTCAGGATTTAGGGCACACCACAGCACAGAGACAGCCCTGGTAAAAGTCACCAACGACCTGACAGCTTCAGATAGAGGCCTTGTCTCTGTTCTTGTTCTTTTAGATCTCAGTGCTGCCTTTGACACCATTGACCATCTCATTCTATTACACAGATTGGAACACTTAATTGGAATTAGAGGATCAGCACTTGACTGGTTCAGGTCATATTTATCAGACCGGTTTCAATTGTGACAATTAATCACGAAAGCTCCATGCACACCAATGTTTGTCATTGAGTACCTCAGGGGTCTGTGCTAGGACCGTTATTTTTCACTCTGTATACACTCCCCTTAGGCGACGTGATTAGGAAACACTCAATAAATTTCCACTTTTATGATGACACACAAGTATATTTGTCCATCAAACCAAATGAAACTGATCAATTAGCTAAACTCCAGGCCTGTTTCAAAGATATAAAGACCTGGATGACAACTAACTTCCTGCTGTTGAACTCAGACAAAACTGAGGTAATTGTAGTTGGCCCCAAACACTTGAGGTCCTCACTTACAGATCATATCATTTCCCTAGATGGTTTTGTCTTGGCCTCCCACACCACAGTAAAGGTGTAGAGGTGTTATATTCGATCAGGACCTGTCCTTTAACTCTTACATTAAACATACCACAAAAACAGCATTCTTCCATCTGCGGAATATCTCTAAAATCAGACACTTCCTGTCCCGTAATGATGTTGAAAAGCTGATCCATGCTTTTGTAACTTCTAGGTTAGACTACTGCAATTCCTTACTGTCAGGCTCCCCTAAAAACTCCCTGAAGCCCCTGCAGCTGGTACAAAACGCCGCTGCTCGTGTCATGACAGGAACCAGAAAAGGGGACCACATATCTCCTGTACTAGCCTCTTTACATTGGCTCCCAGATAAATACAGAATAGATTTCAAAATTCTTCTCCTTACCTTTAAAGCCCTGAATGGTCAGTGTCCCTCATACCTCAAAAATCTCATAGTACCAAATAGACCATGCCACTCCCAAAATCTAGACCTGCTTGTTGTACCCAGAATTTCCAAAACCACAGTGGGTGGCAGAGCATTCAGCTATCAGGCTCCCATCCTTTGGAACCACCTTCCACTTTGGGTCCGGGGGGCTGACACACTTTCTTTATTTAAGAATAGACTTAAGACATTCCTGTTTGACAAAGCTTATTGTTAGGGCTGGGTCAGGGTTCAGGGTCAACTTGAACCAGCCCTTAGTTATGCTGCCATAGCTCAAGACTGCTGGGGAACTCTAGTCGTAACAGTGGCACTGAGCATTGGCACTAAGCCTCTTCTGTTTCCCCTTCACCGGCCCCTCTACCTCTCCCCCTACTAGAATGACATCTGTCCTGCTTGTGCATGTGCTACATAAATACATAAAACAAATTCTCAAATATTTGTTCTATAAACATCTGCAGCATGTACCTAACCCCTTCTCTCTGTCTGAGTGTGCCAACCTGCACTGCCCGCCACCCATCCTGGAGAACTGCTTGACCCCCTGATGCTACACGACACACCCACCCCCAGTGCCATAATATACTGAACTGCCTCCTCATCTTCCCCATCTCCAAAGTTTCTCCAGCTGACATCTACCCCCGGGCAGACATGGACTAAAAACACTGTTGGACTCTGAACTGCCTCACATGCATTCTTGGACCTTCTAGACTTCACAAGCTGACTCACTGTTTGTTTGTATGCTCATTGTCTGTGCATGCAACACCTATTGCAGGTCTGTCCGTCCCAGGGAGGGGGATCCCTCTTTCTGTGGTCCTCCCTGAGGTTTCTGCCTCTTTTTCCCCTGTTATAAGGGTTTTTTGGGCAGTTTTTCCTCACCCTGACTGAGGGTTTAGGACAGAGGGTGTAGACATGTGCGGACTGTAAAATCCATCGAGACAATTGTAAATTGTGAGGTTGGGCTATACAAATAAATTGAATTGAATTGAATTGAATCAGAAACATTAGCTCATGCTAAGTAAGTTAGTTTCTCATTGGCTCTTGCATAGATTAGAAACACTGGACGCCGCTGCGATGCATCTGCCAGTCTGCCATCTAGAGGTAAGAAGTCTAGTAGTAACCCATGCAGGCAATGAGGAAATGCCAGGGTCAAGAACCGACTGGCACCCGCATCATTGTGGACTAATTACTGGAATGATCTTGAGTTATTGAAGTGTCTCCAATCAGCGTTAGGCCCAAGGCATTTGTCGTGGATTATGAATATTAGATTCACGTTATTTAGTCGCCTATGAAGACACCTGGTTGCCTATAAATGGATTATTTAATAAATGAGTTAATTTCCAGTACAAATTAGGTATATGGGAATGAGATGCAACGAACATAGAAGCAGTAGACCAGCAGCAACTACACCAGACTCCTAAGCATGAGAGAGAGTTGACTCATCTGCTCACACAGCTCAGTACTTCATAGTAATTGAATATGTTGCGCTGCCATCCTCGGCCTTCATGATCAGACCGTGTCTTGTCCGTTTCACCTTCACTCACACACAGAAGAGTAAAAATTGACGGTGTAACAAATTGATATGATCTGACTGATATGATCAGTACTGAACAGACTTTCACAGTCTCGTCAGATCACATTGTGTCTTTGTGTTAGTGAAGGAAAATGGGAGGGAACCGTTGCGACATGTTGGTTTGCTCTCTTTCTCATTTTCTCCTGTTAAGAGTGGTGGTTTCACGCTGCAGCTGATCAGCTGTTGATGGACAAAGGCAGAGAACAACCTCTCCACCTCAGCTCTTATGTGAAACGTGAAGAATGTAAAACTGCACTGAAGCATAAAGACAACACAGTTCAGAATGTAATAATCATGTTATAATAGAGTATTGACTTATGTTCGTAAATTGAAGTGGTTGTCGACTTACAGTCTTAGCCTACTTAAATAACAATATCAGATTGTGTTATATCACATGAAATAATACCGTACCATATCGCAACCATATCACATCGTATCACACATGTATTGAATCGTACTATTCCATTTCCTATTGTACCATGTCGTACCATGTTGTACCCACCACAAAGTCCACCAAACACACACACACAGTCCCGTCTTAAACCCGCAGACACAACAACAGGCCCACTAGCTGCAGCGTATTGAAAACATGAGGCGTTCACTGACCACAGGAAACATCAGCACTCCAACTCAACGTCACAGCATCTGCCTGAAATACTCCCCAATGAACACACACACACACACACACAGTTTGTGACAATATCATACCATATCGTACCGTATTGTATCGTATCATAACGTACTATATCGTACCATATCATATCATTCCATATCACATAGTATTGCACCAAAACATTGAGGCATCTCAAGCCTGTACGCTACACGTCTCTTGATCAATGGGTAAACATTCTGGTGAAATGCTGCCCCCTGTCAGTTCAGAGTGCAAAGCTTGTTTTGTTTTTGTAAATAATTCTACAGAATGTTTTTGACAGAGTGCGTTCGAGTCATCTGCCTGCTAATGGCCATGAAGGTCCACTAGTGTAGGATTTTTAAAAAGAATAATGTGAGAAAAGCCGCTGACAGTGTTTGCATGAACATTAGTCAATCAGCCGCTGGACTTTGCATAACTGTATTTGGTGTTTCTCATAAACATTTTATCCTGATTTCCCTTCGGTACAGCGGCAGAGCCGATGCTGCGAGCCGCCTTGCAGGTCATTATACCCTCTGCTGAACCTCCTTTTCATGCTCGCCTCTGCTAATCTGCAGGGATTTTCTGTGTGTGTGTATCTGTTTCCAGCAGCCATCCATATCAGGGTTCCACCAAAATGAGTTCCTGAAGGCCAGTGCCAGCATTTTCATTATCTTCAGCCATTAACGTCAACTGGTATTATGCCAAATGTTACCGCATATTATGTATTATACTTTGGCATTTTTATTCGAGTGGAAAAAGTGAGTATAATAATATATTTATCCCTGCGAATGTGCAAGGACACACTGAGGGTGAGTGAAGGAGGTGGAAACCAAACAGTTGTGACCCAAACCAACAGTTGTGGGTTTCAAAGAACGTTGCGCTGTCGACACTGAATAGAAGGGATGTGTTGTTGTGGTCGTTGAGTGTGTGTGTGGCAGAGCATGAACTCATTCAGAATAAATGGCATTCCTTCCTTCCTTTCCTTTGTATTTATTTGTTTGTTTATTATATTAAATTACAGGAGCTATTGTTCTATTGCAATGCTGACAGTTCAGTAAACACTACGTCCTTTAATCCATTCATTCATTCATTTGGACCCTCTTGCTCCGTTTACGGGTCAGGGTTGTGCCGGAGTCTATCCCAGCTGTCCCCCATTCCCTGAACTAGGACGGGTCACCAGCTCATCAGACAACCATTCACAGTCACATTCACACCTACAAGTAGGTAGATGGAGGTGGAAGCCGGAGAACCCAGAGAGACCCCAAGATCAGCAAGACCAGAAAATACTGAATGATGAGATGACGAGACAGATAGAGAGAGAGAGACGCTCTGAGGTCTGGGACAGTCACATCACACACACAGTCTATTCACAGTTGTCTGTGGAGATGCACGTTGCCATGATGCATAGTTTTATTTGTGGTGCGGTGAGGTCAAGTCACACTGCAGCCTCCACCGCCGATGCGGACCCTGTGCCGTAGGTACGCTCGTCATTTGACACAGAGGCATCAGTTAGGCTTGAGGCTGCGACGTGGGGTCTACATCAGGTCAACACAGAAACATGTCCGGTGGTCCAAGGCACCAGGAGGAACTCCAGACTAGAAAGAAGCAGAACTCCAGGAGTGAGCTTTAGAGTCACGGAGATAAGAGGTGGATCAGACAGACTTACGAGAAGAGAGTCATGTAGGGCTGTGGGACATGAGGAGGATTGAAACAATCTGCTCCTTTACTTTTTCTGCACAAAGAACATAACCAGGTAGAAAAACCAAAACCAAAAACACGCGTTGTAGGCAGACAGGTATTTAGGAGGTGCCTGCCTGCTGTCATTCTCAGCTCACATTCAAATGTTAGATAAAGCCACACTGACACTCGGTCAGCACGCTTGCAGGTGTAAATCTGCAGGAGCACGTCGCCTGTCAGCCGTTGCTGTGAAGCCACATGATTAATGATTAATGTCGCTGGCGCTGTGGCGAGCAGAGGGCGAAGTGACAGTGGAGGTCATCTGAGGGACTGACAGCAGGAAAGGAGAAGGCCGACAGATCATCTCCTCGGCCCCCATCACTCACCTACTCACCTGTGGAGGTCAGACATTTTGTGAAGATGGAATCTAGACCCAGCTGAGGTCTGTCGACGCATATATTTTTAAATATAAAAACAGCCTCACAACAACAAGGTCCCTGGTTCCTGTCCTGATCCCTGATTCTCTTTCTTCCTCCACCCACCTCCAAATGGTGCCAGGTTAATTGTTTTTTTTAAATTGTGGCTGTTCATGTTCGTCCTGTGATGAGGTGGTGACTCGTGCACGTCGAACCCTCTGTTCGCCTGCTGACAGCTGGAATCAGCTCCAGCATGAACCCTGAAACGAGCAAGTGGGGGTTGACAAACAACCAACAAATTCAAGACAGACACGTTGAGTGTTAAGTAGAAAGAACAAGATGAAAACATCTGAAGCTCATCAGACTAAGCTGCCTTATTCTTCTTGATAATACCACTTTATCCTCTTTGCTCTGAATACAACGACTATTTATATTTATCAGATGGTGGAATATGTGGTATAATCCAGGAATCATCGAAGCCCAGGCACATAGGGATTCTTGGGTGAGGCTCCTACGGTCAAAAGGTCAAAAGGCTGATAAAATAAAGACAAAAGGCCTAACTTGAACACTACAAGAAATATAAGACTGACAGCTGAACCGCTCGTAGAGAATGTTGACCACGGCTGTGTGACCTTTTCTTTCTTTTCTTCTTTATTAGATTATTATTTTTTTAAATGAATATATATATGTATACACATTTATATGATTTATTAACCTTTTTTGTATCTTATCTCTCTTTGTTCATTTATTTGAGTTTGTTGTTTGTTTGCTCATCTACTCCCCCCTTTCTACGTCATCCTCTTGTTATAATTGAAATGAAAATAAATCATGAATATGTTTTCATATGTAACATATTATATGATATCATATTCTTTGAGGCTGCGAAGCCTTGAAGTTCCGGAGTCTCTGCAAGGTGAATGACAAAGCTCTCCTGAGAAAGTCTCGGCTTCTGCATAATCCTTTGAGCCTCCTCTGAAATTCACAGGGGCCATTACACCTCGGGGTCTCGTCTGATTCCACATCCAGGCGCCCTCGCTGGGGACCCAGGCATGAAGCACCGTCATCCTTCTTTTCTGAGGGCACCTCTGTCACGCGTCAGGATTAGTCAGGCGTCCGCGTGGACTTTGTTATTGAAAACCTCCCTCGCCTGATCTCCACCCGAAGGATCCGTCCAATGTCTGTAATATTTTACTTTGTAATGAAAGTGTCAAGAGGATGTGAAAAGGGGGAAACGCTCCGTAAATCTTGTGCTCCGTAGAACAGGGCGCCCATGTTTTATTCACAGCATCCATTCAGTCCGTCTGGATGTGGACACCCGTCATGGCAGGTACACTTTCTTTCCGGCTTAGAGCTCAGTTCATTAAATGATTCCCTCACCAGCGGTGTGTCCTGACGCAAATGTTATTCCATACTTTTGTACTTGTTATGATTTTGTGTTTTCTGTCTTCTGTTGGTAAACTACCGGTAAAAGTATAAGATTGTGACACAGGTCGGAGCCTTACAACAAACACTGCTGCTCAGTTTGTGGATTTTCGTCTCAGACAGAGAAGAGAGATCGAGCGGGACACAATGACAGAGACCAAACTCTGCTCCACTCTGCCTCCAGCTCTTTGTGAATGTTTTCACCAGACACCAAACACACAAACATCTGGACTTCACTGACAGACCACTGGGTGTTTTTACTACATCTGACATGTCCAATGAGCAGGAGACCAGGAGTAAGGAACTGGATCGTTAACGCCACTAAAACAGATGCCAGATTCTTGTGTTGATAGTACTGTAGTGCTCTGGACGTCATTCTCTCTGTGACCAGGCACAGGCCGACAACTTATAAACGTCACATGATAATATCAGCTCAAGCGCTTTCGAGTTTAATTCTTTTTTAATCCCATTTCCAGTGAGACCATAGTGGATAAAATAAGTATTTGTTCGCAAAGTTATAGCATTTAAAGAGAAAAGAATATAAAATGTCACTTACTGTACTATCTTTTTAGAAGGAGTAAAAAAGTATTTTATATTGTAACTCAGACCGTCTGAGTGCATTTGGACCTGTGGGAATTTCCTGGGGACAAAATTCCCCCCAGATGGACACACTTGGGGATTATTAAACTTATTATCGCTGATTGGTTATCAGTTATAGATAGATGGGAAATGCGTTCACTGCCACCATTGGTGTCACTGGATTTGTGTAGACACAAGCATTTCTGGAGACATTTCCATGTATGGAAAATGTTTTTTAAACTATTCCGGTTCTGTCTCGCTGTGGACCTGGCCTCAGAGTTCCATAAAAACAGGTTATATGAACTCAATTTCAATAACAATAAAGCAGCAATATCAAACTTGAACGGGAAGAAAAACACCTCCATCGTAACAATTATGCTAAACTGAAACAAGGAAATAGTGTAATAGTCCATCAACTTCTTTGTTACTCAGTGTGTTTGTGTGTGTGTGTGTGTGTGTGTGTGTGTGTGTGTGTGTGTGTGTGTGTGCGCATGTGTGGGTGCGTCCTTCCACCATTCCTTGGGCCTTTTCGAAATCACAGACTACATACTGCATACTACCTCACTATATACTGCTTATGTAACAGTTTGCGTTGTGTTGTATGTATGAAGGACCAACACTGGACCAACATTGGACTGGACATTTATTGCCTGTATGACAGTGTGGAGATGCACTGGACAGTCACGTTCAAGCACAGCGCTTGTTCTCACAGCATGGGCTTAATCCTCGCATTCTGGCATTGTGTCTTCACATCAAAACGTAACAATAAAAATATATATATTAAAAAAGCTTGTGCCTGTATGACAGTATGGAGACACACTCCACGTCACATTCAAGCACAGCACTTGTTCGCACAGCTTCCTAGAGAAAGTTAGCAAATGTTAGCTTAGCGCCTGTGCTAAAGTTAACACTCGGGCTACGAACAGCCCAATTTACCAAAATGAAACATTTTTCTAGTGCAGTTAATTAGTTGTAATGCTATCACCAACTTCCTGAACATAGTATAATGTTAGATGTGTTATTACAATAAACTATTTACAGTGTTGCAATGTAAGACTGTGCTTTATGTTTATGACCTACCATGGGCACAATCCTTGCATACTGGCGCTGTGCTGAGGTCACCGCCCATATTTATGTGCTGAGGAGAGCCGTGGGAGCCAGTGAGACTCCAAGATACAGGAATAAAAATAAATATGATCGGCTGCACTGTGGCAAGTGGAATCAACAGCTTAACTCTGCTACACATACAACATAATGAATGGTGGATGCAGTATGTCAGTTGGAGCAGATTGCTCCCAGTACGCAGTACACCACAATGTAGCCAGGTATCCCAGAATGCATTTTGTATGTGCTAGCAGCAATTTCACCGCAGGCTAAAAGCTGATTTAATTTTCATCATTTGGAGTGTGAAGATGTCATTTTACTGAGTTTTAAAAATAATACATGCGGGAAAGTAACACTTTGGATTCTAAATATGTTGTCAGTTCATCCACATATCGCCTATTTGGAAATTTGTTCCGATGTAGATGAAGCTGCTGGCATGATCACTGGTCAACATATGTCATCCCGGGGCAGAAAGTGATCCAATGAACTGATCCACAGCTCTTTGGAGAATTAATGCTGGCTGATGGAAGTCCTTTGGTTAGATAAATGTTGGTTTCACAAATGAAACAATTAGCTGCTACATTAGTTTGTCTGAATGTAAAGTTATAATGGACAGAGCAGCGCTGCCCCTGTGGCTTCAACATGTATAAGCACTTTATTTACCATGGAGACCGTTTAAATTATGGCCAAAACGATCAACAAGAATACAAATACAGTTTTTTGGTAATTTAACATACAGGGGATCCATGGTACAAATGTACTGGAGGTTGTTTATTTTGGTTTGATTTACTGATTAATGTGGCGTATGTTACAGCCTGTGGCATGAAATTTTGCAGGAAGGATACTTTTTTGTCATTTTTGGAATCTAAGGTCAGTTAGTTTTCACTGTCTATCGTACATTCATACAAAATTTTGACGACACATAGGACCCTTCTGACCAAAAATGTACCGGCAAAATCAAATTGCTTTTTTCTGCTTCTTTTTACCTCTGATGTAGCTTTGATGGATTACCGTTGACTCTGGCCTCTGATTCCACGGTTTCTAAGCAGTCTGGTGGTAGATGTCGCCACAAAGCCTCTACATCCAACCTCCACTAGGCAGACCTCAGTGCTCCAGCCATGTTGTGCTTTGGCGGCTCATTCCACATAGCTTAGGTGTTTCTTCTTGTAAGCCTCAACCACTGAATCCTCCCAGGGTACTGTGATCTTGTTGATGGACTGGACATTTTCTCTTTCAGAGAGGGTGACCAGAGCATCAAGTCAGGTCGAAGGGTGGTGGTCGCCATCTCTGGAGAATAGACAAGCTGTCTGCCAATGTCAGCAAGCAGCTTCTAGTCACGGGCAAGGCACAGCTGGCCCTGCTCAGAGGGTGTGGACCTGCTGCTGGTCATTTTAACACGGACAATTGTTTATTTGGGGATGGATGCTGGTCTTGGCAGCCCATTTGACCTCTAGGGTGGTTGTAAGGAAAAGCAGACTGAAAATATCCAAGTCCAATCACAATATTTCTATTGACAGAGCCTGAGCTGGGAATCTAAGAATTTTTGGTCCAAAACAGCTAATCAGAATTAGATTAATCTGTTCTGATTACGTATCACCTGCAAGATGCGTGTTCATGGTGAGTGTGAAAAGCCATTATCAGCAGAGTGAAGATGACATGATTGACGATGGATGGCTTTGCTCTGGCCTCACCTCCACTACCAGATTGTTTGGGCTTTCATGCCATACTCTCCAGCCGTTTCCTTCCTCGTTGCTCTCGTGTTCTTTCCACCCTCATTCCACCCTCATGCGCACCTTCTGTTCATTTTTCTCCCAGTTTTTGTGGAGCTCTTTTTGTTCTAATGTTTGTTCACCGCTCGCCACGGTGTAGTGATTTTCCATTTTGGCTGATTTCCTGTTCTTGTTGTTTTTCGACCCTTGTTTGTGCAATAAAATCTTTACCAACGTCTCCTCGTTTTCCTGTGTGGTATCTCCTGCAAGTTTGGATCCAAATTTGAACCTCTTGCTTCCCGCCCAATTACAAGCTGTTTGTGCCTGGACTGAACATCCCCCCATTGTATTCTCACATGACTATACAAGGATGAACATCACAATTTACAATTATCTCGATGTCCACACATTCCTACACCCTCTGTCCTAAACCTTCAATCAGGGTGAGGAAAAACTGCCCAAAAAAACCTTATAACAGGGGAAAAAGAGGCAGAAACCTCAGGGACCCCCCTCCCTGGGAAGGACAGAACAGCAATAGGTGTTGCATGCACAGACAATGAACGTATGATGAGCACATGAGAAGCAATGCAGGGGTCAGATATATGCTGCAGATGTTTATATAACAAATATTTGAGAAATATTTAGCACATGTTCAAGCAGAACAGGGTGGTGAAGGGGAAACAGGGGAGAGAGGAAGAAAGGAGGTGGGAGATAGAAGAGGCTTTGTACCAATGCTCAGTGCCACTGTTACGACTATGCGTTCCCCGGCAGTCTTGAGCTATGGCAGCATAACTAAGGGCTGGTTTAAGGGCTGGTTTAAGTTGACCCTGAGCCCTGAGCCAGCCCTAACTATAAGCTTTGTTAAACAGGAAAGTCTTAAGTCTATTCTTAAATAAAGAAAGTGTGTCAGCCCCCCGGACCCAAAGTGGAAGGTGGTTCCAAAGGATGGGAGCCTGATAGCTGAATGCTCTGCCACCCACTGTGGTTTTGGATATTCTGGGTACAACAAGCAGTTCTAGATTTTGGGAGCGTAATGGTCTATTTGGATGATAAGGTACTATGAGATTTTTGAGGTATGAGGGACCCTGACCATTCAGGGCTTTAAAGGTAAGGAGAAGAATTTTGAAATCTATTCTGTATTTTACTGGGAGCCAATGTAAAGAGGCTAGTACAGGGGATATGTGGTCCCTTTTTCGGGTTCCTGTCAGGACACGAGCAGCTGCGTTTTGTACCAGCTGCAGGGGCTTCAGGGAGTCGTTAGGGGAACCTGACAGTAAGGAATTGCAGTAATCCAGCCTAGAAGTTACAAAAGTGTGGATCAGTTTTTCAGCTTCCTTACGTGACAGGAAGTGCCGGATTTTGGAGATATTCTGCAGATGGAAGAATGCTGTTTTTGTGGTATGTTTA
>CAAKHB010006882.1:0-10699 GCA_901007665.1 Aeoliscus strigatus
AGGATAGAGGATGGAAGGACAGAGAGTGGAAGGACAGAGGGTACAAGGACAGAGGGAGGAAGGATAGAGGATGGAAGGATAGAGGATGTAAGGAAAGAGGGTGGAAGGACAGAGGGTACAAGGACAGAGGGTACAAGGACAGAGGGTGGAAGGACAGAGAGTGGAAGGACAAAGGATGTAAGGATAGAGGATGTAAGGAAAGAGGGTGGAAGGACAGAGGGTACAAGGATAGAGGATGGAAGGACAGAGGATGGAAGGACAGAGGGTACAAGGACAGAGGGTACAAGGACAGAGGGTAGAAGGACAGAGGGTAGAAGGACAGAGGGTGGAAGGAAAGAGGGTGGAAGGACAGAGGGTACAAGGACAGAGGGTACAAGGACAGAGGGTGGAAGGACAGAGGATGGAAGGATAGAGGATGGAAGGATAGAGGATGGAAGGACAGAGGGTGGAAGGACAGAGGATGGAAGGACAGAGGGTACAAGGACAGAGGGTACAAGGACAGAGGGTGAAGGACAGAGGGTGGAAGGACAGAGGGTACAAGGACAGAGGGTACAAGGACAGAGGGTGGAAGGACAGAGGATGGAAGGACAGAGGATGTAAGGACAGAGGATGGAAGGATAGAGGATGGAAGGACAGAGAGTGGAAGGACAGAGGGTACAAGGACAGAGGATGGAAGGATAGAGGATGTAAGGAAAGAGGGTGGAAGGACAGAGGGTACAAGGACAGAGGGTACAAGGACAGAGGGTGGAAGGACAGAGGATGGAAGGACAGAGGGTACAAGGACAGAGGATGTAAGGATAGAGGATGTAAGGAAAGAGGGTGGAAGGACAGAGGGTACAAGGACAGAGGGTGGAAGGACAGAGGATGTAAGGACAGAGGATGTAAGGACAGAGGGTACAAGGACAGAGGGTACAAGGACAGAGGATGTAAGGACAGAGGGTACAAGGACAGAGGATGGAAGGACAGAGGGTACAAGGACAGAGGATGGAAGGATAGAGGATGGAAGGACAGAGGGTACAAGGACAGAGGATGTAAGGACAGAGGATGGAAGGACAGAGGATGGAAGGACAGAGGGTACAAGGACAGAGGATGTAAGGACAGAGGGTAAAGGACAGAGGGTACAAGGACAGAGGGTACAAGGACAGAGGGTGGAAGGACAGAGGGTGGAAGGACAGAGGATGTAAGGACAGAGGATGTAAGGACAGAGGGTACAAGGACAGAGGGTACAAGGACAGAGGATGTAAGGAAAGAGGGTACAAGGACAGAGGATGGAAGGACAGAGGATGGAAGGATAGAGGATGGAAGGACAGAGGATGTAAGGATAGAGGGTACAAGGACAGAGGATGTAAGGATAGAGGGTACAAGGACAGAGGATGTAAGGACAGAGGACATTCAACACCAAGTAGGAACCAGCAGTTTTGAACCAACACACAACAGACCTGTCACATGCTACAAACCCTCCTAGGGACACGACATTTTGTTTCATTGTTTCATCTCGACTGCTAACATGCTATATGCTAATGTCTGTTGGTCTTCTTGGAACCTTGATGCATGAACCTCAACTATGAAAGCTTTCTTAGTTTTAATGTTTTTTATTTTCTTTTTCATTTCACACATGAAGACAGCTCCGTCACACGGGGTCACAGTGATGTACACTACTTACATACATACATGACAATAAAATAGAGGTAATTCACACTTTACATTACGACCTAAAGTACACAGCAGATATTTACTCACAACTGTACCATCTCCTCCATTCATGTCCTGTTGTTTTCACAAGCCTGGATGAAAGAAATGGTCCCGTGACCCCCTCTCTCCCCCTCCGTCATTATTAATGCTCGATATTTTCACTCCATTTCTTACAGTCTGGTGGGGATGTACTTTTCCATACGCTGAGGATGTTTCTGGCTGCTGTGACCTTTATAACTGTAAAGTCATGTTTGGACACTCCCATTATTTGTGTTATTTGTGTGATTACTTTCAAAATGGTTGTATCAGACTTCATTCCCATAGCACATGTAGGAAAGTCCCTGCCTTTGTTCCAACATTTCCATCAGGTAATAGACCCATCCTGTGGAGTCTACAGGGGTAAAGTAGAATCTATGTACTAACTTACATTGGGTAAACTTCCCTCCACCCTCCCTGATGTGTTTTGACCCTCCCTGAGTTTGTTAGTATTCTCCTCCATTCTTCCTCACCTAGTTCACATTCCAAATGTCTCTGCCACATCGTCTTCAAACTCCTACAGATATCCTTGTTTAGTCTGCTGAAAACCTGGTACACCTGTGTGCTGTCTCTGTCAGCTCTGGGACGTCCCTCACTGGGTTTGTCTCATGTGTAAATTGTGTAAATCGCCCCTCTCTGACACAGTGTTTATTTTGGAGATATCTCCAGAAGTTACATTTTCACATGTTTGCAGTAACTCTGCAAATGATATACATTCTCCATTCACAAATGAGTCACGTATTTTATATATTCCCTTTGCCGACCATTGTTTAAAAAACAACAACAACAACAACAACAACAACAAACAGTTTTCTTCTTCAAACAGACAGACAGGTTTTTCCATAATGTGTCTTATATTTGCAACAGAGAGTGCACAGCCTTGGCGGTTTCCTCGCGAAACACTAAAAAGTCTGACAGGATCCTGTTGGTAAGAATTGCTGCTGGTTGGAATTTTTAGTATTTTTCTCCGTCGACAGATGTCCTTTCCAATCCTAGATTTTGACATGGGGGACTTGAGGAAACCCCATTCTACCCCATCAAAAGCATCGAGTGACAGGGAAATATGATATTATAGAAATATTATCATTTCTTATATTCAGTGTATATATTTTAGATTGAACTTCAAGACAACTCTGCTCAAGCAATTTACATTTGGATTTCAGCATTCAAATCTCCTCTATGAAAGTACGCACGACATAATACTGCAGCACTTAGGTCATTTGTTCCATTTCTGTGATTGGTACACACACGTTGTAGGATACCACCAACCCGTCCTACTGGGTTGTGATAAAAGTGGAGCGCAAACAACTCAATTTTCACCTGGAAATTACTTCAGCACAAGTTACTGACTGTGTGACCGCTAACAGTGGAACACACCATGGTCTGTGGTCCTTTTCCTGCCCCTCGCTGGTCCTTCACTCATCTCAAAAAGGACTGAGCTCATTAGTTTTCCGTTTATGTACATGATACATTTGTATATTTTCGTCATATTCTGATGTTATTAGCTGGGCAGTATATTTGTTTATTCAAGATTTGTCAAATTAATCAAACGCATCCGTTTTTAAACTGGTGGAACCCAAAGATATGAACCCAAAGATAGGCTGTTCCTGCTATCACAAACTTGAAGACTACTATGAAAACACATTTGACAGATACTTGGATGCAGGACTTTGTACGAGTCGCGCCTGCAGCCGGCCCTGTTCCCGTCTCCTGCTAACAGACAGACGTGAACAGAGGAGGAGCTGGAGGCTCCAGCCGTCACACACCACAGAAGAAGTCGGAGCCACTCCAGAGAGCAGCACGCTGCAGGAGCAGAGCCGAGAAGGAGGTCACTGGACCCCGGAGCCACAGAGGACCGGTGAGTGTGTCCCTCCCTTCACCAGCCTCCTTCCAGTGAGTGCAGGTCCTCCAACTTTACACAGGAAGACACACGGGCTTCAAACATTTTAACCTGAAAAGATAAGAACTGTGTGTGTGTGTGTGTGTGTGTGTAAAGTGAACCTCACACCAATAGTTTCTCAGAATTAGTTTATTAGACATTTAACTGAAGTTGTATTCCCTCATTTGATTTGATGCTGTTTTGAACTTTGAACACTTTTTGTGATGGATTTGATCTCATCATCAGCAGTAACAACATGTCCTACAAATCAAAGAGTGTGTGTGAGAGCGCGACATTAGCTGATGAGGACATTCACGGAGGAGATCTGATGGTTCTGGCTTTAATTAGTACAGCCTGTATTAGTGGTGACATCTGTTCTTTACAGGCTATGCTAATCGATGCCAGAACCAGCAATTCAATGGATGCTGTCAACAGAAGCTACTGGAGATGTGTCCACTTTGTCTGGCTCCATTGATGCGATGATGTTTTCCTCTTTTATCAAACTGAAGGTTTCTGGAGAAGAAGAACACGACCAAAGTTGACTCATCAGTCACCGTCACAGTCATCAGTTGGATTTTGTTAAATAAAAGTAATTCTTTCGGTTGCTGTAAGATGCTTAACCTGCCAGAACGGATTCTTTTTCTGCCCTCATCATATGAATGTGATGTGAATCGTCTTATAAATTCCTGCGGCGTGAACAAGCTAACGAACGCACAGAGGAGTTGGACGTAATAAAAAAGAAAATGGTTTAATTCTGAGCTGAGTCATTGTTGCGTCGTAATATTTTAATGTGAAAAAGAATTTCTGACACAAGTAATTTATAGAATAGTAATTTATTTCAGACTAATACACAAGTAGTGATATGATCTAAAGGAATGTTAAAATGATCATCTGGACATCTCCAGAAAAACACAAAAATGCCTGTTAAATATCTGACAAATTATTCCAACAACTGACAAAGCTAAAATGTTCTTTGAAATAAGACATGTTGCTTCAATATAAACGTGTTACATTTGACAACTGTATTTAGACTTTGACAAACTGACAGTAGAACAGTGTGTCAGCTTGGGTGACCACCACCAACTTCTTACATCTTTCAAATGGTGAAAAATACTCATGTTCTTTTTCCTCTTCTTCTTCTTTGTATTATTATTATTATTATTGTCGTTGTTGGTGTTATTATTATTATTATTATCATTATCTTATTATTATTATTAGTAGTAGTAGTAGTAGTAGCAGTAGTATTGTTGTTGGTGGTGGTGGTGGTCATATTGTTGTTATATTATTATTCGTGTTTGCCACTAATGTACTTTAGTTGCATAGGTTCACTGCAGATCCAGGGCTCAGCACCCATTTTTTAAGCACATGTGATAATGTGTTTGAGGATCGAGGGCCGAGGATGAAGGACACAAGGACACAAGGACAGGGGGTCTGAGGACATGTGGACTGATGGAGATGGAAGGTGTAAACACACAGACAAAGTCTCTTTGAGGACAGAGAGTGTTGTAACACAAAGACTCTAAAGCCCATTAGAAGCTGTGATAGGAGCTGCGTCATAGTCATGGTGGTAAGGTGAACGCAGTGATAATAAAACTGAACACACTAAGTACAGCGAC
Organism: Aeoliscus strigatus; assembly: GCA_901007665.1. NCBI lineage: Eukaryota > Metazoa > Chordata > Actinopteri > Syngnathiformes > Centriscidae > Aeoliscus > Aeoliscus strigatus. The sequence goes on from CAAKHB010006882.1 coordinate 5,224, forward strand.
AGTACGACTGAACTGTTCTGGTCACACACATGCTCATTAACTGTGTTTCTTCCTTCAGACATCGACTGGTCATCATGAACGTGACCTCGCGCGCTGATCCTGTCTACTTCCTGGCCAACAATGGTCCCGATTTGACAGACAGGGCTGATTCCACGTTCATAGCGGAGCCTCTGATACTGGGTACTTCTCCTCAACAACGAATCCGTGAAGTAAACAAAGAGGAGTCTGAAAAGAAGTGAAAGTCGGTCCAGACCATAGGTTCCAGGGACACTGAGGCAACGAGATGCAAGCGCTCTTTGACACATAAACCGCGGTAGTTTCCACAGCAACGGGTGCGTGAAGGTGCCGTAAAGCGGAATATCACAACAGATGACAAATCTGTGTGGTTTTGTTCACCTTTCGTTTGAAGCTAAGGCGTTGTCCTCCATCCAGATGTTAGCATGTGGGTTGTAGCTGTCACACCCACAGACACGCCCCATGTGGGTATCTGTCACCAGCTCGCAGCCGATTGGTCAGAACGTTAGCGACGGTCTGAACCATCAGCAGCGATGGAACAGGTAGAATCCTCTGGAACGTCCAGTGACGACCAGCACCGAGGAGCACCGGGAGCGTTCAGACCGCTGACACTGTTTCTGCAACGGTTCAGTTGCTCTTCGAACCTTTGCTCTGGACTGGACTTAAAGGAGCAGTACGTAGAGTTTACTGACATCCAGTGGTGAAGCTGCCGAGTACAACTACTACCTTCACTCAACCCGTTCACTGTGCTCTCAACACATGATGACACAATCATCCAGAACCAAAAAACCTTTTATACCAATCTGGTGGCTCCTGTTCCAAGAACCCTCTGGGTTCTGACTGTACTTTTTATGAATGGAAGAAACAAGACTTTGGAATGGAAAAGACCCATCTTCTGTTGCATTGTGAACATCATGACCAGACATATTCTGTCTGGGCTCATGTAGATGTAACATTAACTTGTATGGGACTTGTTTTAACCCTTTGAGTGAAGTCCAGAAATAGTCTGTGAGGTCTTTTTGACGTTTTCTTATTTTCTCCTGGTATTGGTGATCAGCCATTCTTCTCCATCTTCAGGCGGCTCCTACCAGGAACGGGCCATGTTATCCGACAGAATTGGAGGATGGAAGCAGCGTAACGCCAGCGACGTTCCATGGCGTCATGGAAACGCCACTGACTCACCGGGCAACTTGACAGTAACGCCGGCCACAGAGGAGTTTGACCCTTTAGGAGGACATACCATCTGGCAGGTAGCTGCAGTTGTAGTGTTCCAGTGACGGGAATTCTTGTGCTATCACCTGCAGCAGCACAGGAACGGAATATCAAACACAAAGTTTCGTCCAAAACGTAGACTGAGCAGCAGAGTAAACAGCATCAGTGCGTTCATGTCAGTGGACGTTAGTTGTCCCTCTCTCTCTCCATTGTCAGGTCATCATCATCGTCTTCCTCACCGGATCCCTTTCGCTGGTCACGGTCGTCGGCAACATTCTGGTGCTGGTGTCGTTCAAGATCAACAAGGCGCTGAAGACGGTGAACAACTACTACCTGCTGAGCTTGGCCTTCGCCGACCTGACCATCGGCACGCTTTCCATGAACCTGTACACGACCTACATCATCATGGACCAGTGGGCTCTGGGGCCCGTGGTCTGCGACCTGTGGCTGGCAATAGACTACGTAGCCAGTAACGCTTCGGTGATGAACCTGCTGGTCATCAGCTTTGACAGGTAACGAGACGGCTAGCTACCTCGATCAGAGAGCAGAGAGGACAAATGAGTAAATCAGTAAAGGTCCGAGGTCGTGACTTCCAGGTGAAATCCGACTCATCTGCTTTGATTGGACAAAGCATTTCATGAGTGAGTTCTGAGTTGATCAAGTCAACACGTTCCGTGGTGTTCCACGCACAGCTACACCGCTACAACATTCCCACTGAGCACAGGTCAACAGTTGTGTGTGTACGAGTCATTGAAAAACAGTTGATGCTGGCAGATGATACTGAGCTCCTGACGCCATCTTGGATTCTGAGTTTGCTCAAGTCCCCCGTTGGCTCTTTTTAAAGTCCTCAGCGTCTGTCCGCGATGAACGTCCTCCGACTTTGTTTCGCGTTGCTCACTCACTTACTTTTCTTCTCACGTCCTCTCAGGTATTTCTCGGTGACCAGACCTTTGACCTACCGGGCTAAACGTACGACCAAGCGGGCCATGACTATGATATGTTTAGCCTGGTCCGTCTCTTTCATTCTCTGGGCTCCCGCCATCCTCTTCTGGCAGTACATAGTGGGCGAGCGGACCGTCCAGGCCAACGAGTGCTACATCCAGTTTCTATCCGAGCCCATTATCACATTCTGCACGGCTATTGCTGCGTTCTACCTGCCTGTGACTATAATGGCTACGCTGTTTTGGAAGATTTATCAGGAGACGGAGAAGCGTGCGAAGGATGTACAGGGGCTGAAGGGGTCTGGAGCAGGGGACAGCCAGAGTCAGAACAAAGGGGGTGGCAGCGTGAAAGCCGGTGGGGAAGGTGACACCAGCGGCCAGAAGGATTCCTCGGCCATGACGCGGCAGATGAGCTGCCAGAGCAGCAACAGCTGTGACCTGAACCAGTTGTCTTCAGAGAAGAACAACGGGGGCGACGCCGGCGTGCCCAGGGAGGTGGGAACCAGAGGGAGGTGTTGCTCTTTCTTCTTCCACTTCGCGACTCTGCTGCCAGGCTCCCGCGCGTCCAGGAGATCCGTCAAGACCACGACCACAGCGGGGGAGGCTGAGCAGAGCAGCTGTGACAGTGTGAACAACAACGAAGACCCGTCAGGATCGGAGGAGGACGCCGTTGGTGGAGATGGAAAAGGTTGGACGTTAACTTCTTCTCTTCTCTCTGCTCCTCGGTCCTGGACCCCCACCACACATGAGCCTACTGTCTAGTCTTGTTTGCGTTCACAGCTGTTTGGTTCTTTGATCGCTCAGAAGTCCAGTTTGTTTGGGGAGGTGGGACTGTGCAGTGGAACTCTGGACCTAAAATCACATCCTGCCTCACTTCAAGTGAACAAAAGTCAGGAAGTAGACGACAACGTAAACACATCACGGTTATTCCTAGGTTTGGTCCTGGGACAGCAAACTAGACCAACTGATGCCGCAGTCGAAGGGGGAGTCCAACCAAGGGAGTCCATGGGACTCTTGGGAGTGACAACGACACAATCTGACTGCGCGCGCACACACACACACACACACACACAGACGTCCATGTCATTTCCGTAAATCACACACACTGGTTTCCCATGAAACCAGCGCCCTCAAAGGGGAGGGGTGAGCCGGTTAACATCTTTGTTTGACGATGGCCGTCTACGTCTCATCCTGAGATGTTAGAGACCACGGCCGCTGCCCGACAATCCTCAGTACGAAGATACAAATGTTCTATGCTAGTTTTGTTTGCGTTGACTAATGCAGCTGCTCCGTTATGTTGTTCCATGATGAGTTCAGGTGGCTGATGCTTTAAATGCTACTTTAAACACACATATTAGACATCAGCGGCTAAGACACAACAGGTTATTGGGTCAAATAATACAAATATACATCATTTCTGTCCATCTAGATGTGAAGAAGTGTAAAAATGCAAAGAAAAACAAGGACAAAGAGTCATCCAACAAAAGTCAACAGGGATCACAAGCGCACGCCGACGCCACACCCGCAGCCATCACCATGAAAGACGCAGCCATGGCCAAACGCTTCGCCTCCAAAGCCAAAACAGAGATCAGCAAGCGCAAGAACGAGAAAAAGGCAAATGACAGGAAGGCAGCGCGGACGCTCAGCGCCATCCTGTTCGTCTTCATCACAACCTGGTTACCGTACAACATCATGGTGCTGGTGAACACCTTCTGTGAGGACTGCATCCCGGCAACTCTGTGGGCGCTGGGCTACTGGCTGTGTTACGTGAACAGCACCATCAATCCCATGTGCTACGCTCTGTGTAACATCACCTTCCGGACCACCTTCCGGGACATTCTGATGTGTCAGTGGAACCAGAAGAAGAACAAGCCCCAGTTTCATCAGAGGAACGCTGTTGCTTTTAAGAAGAAAGGGCAAATGTAGAGTGGAGGAGGACGCATGTTCTGGTCCAAATGAAGACAAATAGTTGAGGCTGAGTTGCTTCAAACATCTTTACTGACTCGCTGTTGCAGAAAGTTCAATGGCAGGTCAAGTATCTTACGCTTAAATTACAACTTGATATGAAACATAAACACACAGTGTTGACAGCAGATGAAACCTGCCGCATGCAGGGTGGACATCAGATGTGTTCGACACGATCCTGAATGTTCAGTAACGTAAGACTTTGGATCGTGAGTCGTGATCAGGGTTGAGGAGTTGTTGCAGACGCAAGTCAAAGTGATGTTTCACAGGATGTCTAAAAGAAAATAAAACAAAAACAGTTGTTGTGTGCACGTGTGCACGGTGCATGCGTAAAAAACAACAACACAGCACTATATAAGACATGATGGTTACTAGGCAACCACGACATTGTCTACACACAGGGAAGAAATGAAGATGAAACGCTATTTCTTTGACATACATTACAGTGTTGAACAGATTGTATTTCTCTTCTGTTTTTAAGAACCGCTGTTGTTGTCATGCAGAGGTTTTTTTCACATAAACTGACAAAAATCAAACTTAAAGTCTTTAAAGTTACAGATGTTTGAATTCAGTGTATCAGTAGCACTGAAATGGGGAAAAGTCTGCAGAGTTGTGTGTGTGGGGGGGGGGCAGAATGAACACGCTTACAGAGCTCATGCATGTAAAGTCTCAGGACAAAGCTCCCGATTTTATGAATAACAAGTAGATGGTCTCTGGCCACACAAGCAAGTTTTGTTGAAAACACCCACTTTTCTTTCATTTCAGGGCTGTACTCTGTCTTGGACTCCTTGTTGAGTGGAATGAATAAAAAGAAATGTAATTTGTAGAAAACGTGTACATGTACAGAGACCAAATAAGAGAAGTAAACTGTAGCATCTTGACTATTATATTGTTTATATGAATTTATTCATCACATTGTCCAAGCTCCTGTTTCTGTACATTTGTCAAATATCTAAAGACCTTTACACTATTTTGCAAATGTGTTATTTCAAGGTGACATCATCAGATGTCAGATTAATCAGATTGAATTTAATCATTCAAACCTCTCCATGTATTAATATGCTATCAAACAATGCTGTGATGTCTTTTTTGTCTAAAATGACCGACTGTAGATTTGTTTTTCTGTGTGACGTTATAGCATGTACATCAAATGACAGTGTTACTATAAAAGAACATGGAGATAAACATATGCTGGGTGGATTTTGTTAAACATGAGCAACACTGATGTGTTAGTTACATACGGTTAACTGTTAGTTAACTGTTAGTTAACAGTTAACAGTTAACAGTTAACTGGCCTGACATTCATTTACTAGATTTACAGTCATATGCAACAAAATGCCATA
>CAAKHB010006885.1:0-10357 GCA_901007665.1 Aeoliscus strigatus
GCCCTCCCGCCCTCCCTCCCTCCTGGCCAGAAACCTCGGCCTTGTCATGGATCTGACCCTTTCCTTCAAATGTCACATCAACCATGTCACCAAAACATCATTTTTCCGTCTTTGCGATATTACACGCCTGTGTCCCCCCTCCCCCCTCTGCTGCTGAAACACTCATCCACGCCCTCATCACCTCCAGACTTGACTACTACAACAGCATTCTGTCTGTCTACAGTATGTCCAAAACTCAGCCGCTGTCCCCATCCCTCCCCTCCTCCGTCAACTCCACTGACTCCCCATTTAACAGAGCATCAATATCTAGATCCTCCTCATCACCTATGAAGCTCTTCATCACCCCCCCATACCTAACTGACCTTCTGTCTTGTCATTCCCCCACGCGCCTCCTTCGCTCTGCTGACACTCACCCTCTCACCGCCATCACTGGGACTAAACTCCACACCCTGGGTGACAGATCATTCACCGTGGAGCCCCCTGCCCCTTCACATCTGGTCTACCAACAAACTTGTTTCCTTCAAAAGTCAACTCAGAACCCACTTCTTCAAACTTACTGATGTTACCTGACTGTCTCATTGACCCTTTTGCAAAGTGTCTTTGAGTTTTTAGAAAAGTGCTTTATAAAACCGACGTATTATTATGATAATTATTAATATTTAGACCTCTTGTAACTGAGTGATTGTTGGAGGCTGGTTTGAACCCAGCGTAGGCAACCTGTAGCATACGACCCGTAGCATGTGACCTGTACCATATGACCCGTAGCGTACGACCCGTAGCATGTGACCTGTACCATATGACCCGTAGCGTACGACCCGTAGCATGTGACCTGTACCATATGACCCGTAGCGTACGACCCGTAGCATGTGACCTGTACCATATGACCCGTAGCATGTGACCTGTACCATATGACCCGTAGCGTACGACCCGTAGCATGTGACCTGTACCATATGACCCGTAGCATGTGACCTGTACCATATGACCCGTAGCGTACGACCTGTACCATATGACCTGTAGCGTACGACCCGTAGCATGTGACCTGTACCATATGACCCGTAGCGTACGACCCGTAGCATGTGACCTGTACCATATGACCCGTAGCGTACGACCCGTAGCATGTGACCTGTACCATATGACCCGTAGCGTACGACCCGTAGCATGTGACCTGTACCATATGACCCGTAGCGTACGACCCGTAGCGTACGAGCTGTAGCATATGACCTGTAGCTTACAACCTGTAGCATACGACCCGTAGCATACGGTGTAGCATACGGTGTAGCATATGACCCATAGCATACGACCCGTAGCGTACGACCTGTAGCGTATGAGCCGTAGCGTACGACCTGTAGCATACGCTTGTTTAACCCACTGGAACCAAATCACACAAAGAACAAACATTGGTCGTTTGAGAGAGTCAGTGTATTTGTTTTTTATAAATGTGCAAAGGATATATATACATCTAGACGGTGTCGTCACAGCAACGATCCCACAGGAAGTCACCTGACCATATTGATGCTGAGATTTGTTCAACATGTGAGTTAGGAACTTTGAAAACCCATCACATTGGAACCAAAGACAATTTGACGCATCTGCATCAAATCGTCATCGTAGCTATGATGTAGCATGATGCCACCTCCATCAGGTAGGACGTGGGGTAGGACGTGGGACCTCCATCAGGTAGGATGTGGGGTAGGACGTGGGACCTCCATCAGGTAGGACGTAGGGGAGGACGTAGGACCTCCATCAGGTAGGATGTGGGGTAGGATGTGGGACCTCCATCAGGTAGGATGTGGGGTAGGACGTAGGACCTCCATCAGGTAGGATGTAGGGGCAGGACGTAGGACCTCCATCAGGTAGGATGTAGGGGCAGGACGTAGGACCTCCATCAGGTAGGACGTAGGGGAGGATGTAGGACCTCCATCAGGTAGGACGTAGGACCTCCATCAAGTAGGATGTGGGGTAGGACGTAGGACCTCCATCAGGCAGGATGTCGGGGTAGGATGTGGGGTAGGACATAGGACCTCCATCAGGTAGGACATAGGGTAGGACGTATGACCTCCATCAGGTAGGACGTAAGGTAGGAAGTAGGACCTCCATCAGGTAGGATGTGGGGTAGGACATAGGACCTCCATCAGGTAGGACGTAGGGGAGGACGTAGGACCTCCATCAGGCAGGATGTAGGGTAGGACATAGGGTAGGATGTAGGACCTCCATCAGGTAGGACGTAAGGTAGGAAGTAGGACCTCCATCAGGTAGGATGTAGGGTAGGACATAGGACCTCCATCAGGTAGGACGTAGGGTAGGACGTAGGACCTCCATCAGGTAGGATGTGGGGTAGGACGTGGGACCTCCATCAGGTAGGATGTGGGACCTCCATCAGGTAGGACGTAGGGGAGGACGTAGGACCTCCATCAGGTAGGATGTAGGGTAGGACATAGGACCTCCATCAGGTAGGACATAGGGTAGGACGTGGGACCTCCATCAGGCAGGATGTAGGGGTAGGACGTAGGACCTCCATCAGGTAGGACGTAGGACCTCCATCAGGTAGGACGTAGGACCTCCATCAGGCAGGATGTAGGGGTAGGACATAGGACCTCCATCAGGCAGGATGTAGGGGTAGGACATAGGACCTCCATCAGGTAGGACGTAGGGGAGGACGTAGGACCTCCATCAGGCAGGATGTAGGGGCAGGACGTAGGACCTCCATCAGGTAGGACGTAGGACCTCCATCAGGGTAGGACGTAGGACCTCCATCAGGTAGGATGTAGGGGTGGGACGTAGGACCTCCATCAGGTAGGACATACACAGAAGCACCAATCAATGTTCACGGTCAAAAGCCCAAAGATGGTCTTTTCAAACAAATTGGACAAAAACAAGATTTTTTTTTTCTTGTTCCTGTCGTGGCATCAAGTTCTGTATCTCAGGCTGAGAGACGTGGGCCGCAACGGGGTCATAAGAGTCGTAGGATTCTCCCAGAGGAGCTGAGGTGCCATCACATTCTAGGAGGTGCAGGTGCACCAGAACTGAGGAAGGACAAGTGTTCTCGGACCCGCCTCTGGAGGTCTATGGAGAAAGACACGTTGGACCTTTGTTGAAAATAAATGACATTGCTCCTTAGGTGGAGGTGGAAGGGGTCCGTCACCGCCCTCAGCTTCTCCCTCAGATTGTCCAGGTACTTCCAGCCGACGACCACCACCAGACTCCTCCAAGTACCCGGAAGATTCCACTGAGGGCGCCTCCAACCATCCCACCCACACCCAAACCCCCACTTTAGCGCTGGACGCTGACTACTCCAGCATCATCGTCTGTGGTGCCGCCAAGTGGTGGAGGTGGATTGTCAGAGGACGAACGCACCTGACAGAGGAAAGGTGGGTTCTTCTACTGGATGTTTATGGGAGATGGAGGATGTTAGGATGGATGGATGTGTGGAGGAGGGATGGAGGATAGAAGGATGGATGGAGGAGGGATGGAAGGATGGGTGGAGGATAGAAGGATGGGTGGAGGATAGAAGGATGGGTGGAGGATGGATGGAGGATAGAAGGATGGATGGAGGATGGCTGGAGGATAGAAGGATGGGTGGAGGATAGAAGGATGGGTGGAGGATGGATGGAGGATAGAAGGATGGATGGAGGATAGAAGGATGGGTGGAGGATGGATGGAGGATAGAAGGATGGATGGAGGATGGATGGAGGATAGAAGGATGGGTGGAGGATAGAAGGATGGGTGGAGGATGGATGGAGGATAGAAGGATGGGTGGAGGATAGAAGGATGGGTGGAGGATGGATGGAGGATAGAAGGATGGGTCTCTGTCCTGATGTGCTGCAGTGACTAGTCTCCTTCTGTGGGGGCGCTGCTATCGTCGTCCTTGGGCGGTGTTCTAGGTGGTGGTGGTGTCCGGTATGGTGGCGGCTTCCTGGTGACGTGCGCGTAAGGTCCATGCACAGTTTTGACATGTTTGCGCAGCGAACTGGGATCAGTGTAACGCTTGGAACAGCCAGGGAGTTTACACACATAGGGTTTCTATGGAAACACACAGGAGGAGTGTATATATAGAACTGTGTTGAGTTGTGCGTGTGTGTGTGTGTGTGTGAGTGCGTGCGTACCTGCGTGGAATGTGTGCGGTTCTGGTGCTTTGCTCGGTCCGATGCGTTGGAGAACCCTTTGTTACATCCATCATGTTCACACATGTACGGTTTCTCTCCAGTGTGAGAACGGAGGTGAGTTTTAAGGTTCTCAAGGCGAGAGTAGGATTTAACACAACCCTCAAACTACACACAGACACACAACACCACACAACAGAGAGAGAGAGAGTAGGATTTAACACAACCCTCAAACTACACACAGACACACAACACCACACAACAGAGAGAGAGAGAGTAGGATTTAACACAACCCTCAAACTACACACAGACACACAACAACACAACACACACGTGTGGTCTCTCCCTGGTTGTGTGTGTGTGTGCGTACCGTACACCTGTGCGGTCTCTCCCCAGTGTGTGTCCTCATGTGAACCACCAACATGTACTGAGCTTTGAAGGACTTGAGCTGACGACAACAGTCCAACCAGCGACACACAAACTCCTTCTTCTCCCCGTGGATGTGGTCGTTGTTGATGTGCTGACACACGTACAAACAGAACAACACATGTGTACACAGAGGCACACACACACACAGATCAAAGTTGAAATCACGTTTCAGGTGTGTGTGTGTGTGTGTGTGTGTATACCTGCACCAGCTGTCCCTGTGTGTTGTACTCGTTGCTGCATCCGTCCCAACGACACGTCGTCTCGTAAACAACAGCGACCGACGGACGACACTCGACTCGTTCACGAGTCAGAACCGACAGGGGGCCCTGGGGGGAGCATGTGTTTCGATCGGTGTGTGTGTCTGGGTACAGTTGAAGTATTGTTTCACACACACACACACACACCGCTGTCTTGGGGGGACTGATGACAAGAAGGGGTGGATCAGTCACATGTTACATCAGGGCGGAGTCACTTCAACTGTATGGATGGAGGGGGGCTTGGGGGGGACATGGTGTCGATGACAATAGCTGTGTTCATACCGGTGAACAAGGAGACGACCTCGGCGCCACCGCCTCCGTCTTAACCTTTGACCTCTTGGGGTTGAACGGGTCGATGGCGCTGCTGACAGCTGATTCACCGGCGGCGTTCTGAAGGCGCGGAGCAGAGTTCAGGACCAGCGGTGACGTCATGAATTCTGACATTTGTTCAGGGTTCGTTTACTTTGGACACCAGCTGGATGGCATGGGCGGAGCCCAGGCTGAGTGGGGGTGGGGTTCGTCCATAGAGTAGGGGCGGAGTCTGTCCGAAGGCTGTCCCACGCTGCTGGTACAGGGGCTGCTGATAGGCTAGCGGGGCGATGGGCGGAGGGAAGGACGGACTAGGGTAGGACGCAAGGAAACAAAGAGGAGGTAGGGAACAAGGGAATAAGAGGACAAACACCATCCAACCTTCACCAGGAGTTATTGTGGACCAGGAGCACTGCAGGTCCTGGAGGACTCCTGGTCCTGGAGTCGTGGAGTCCTCCAGGACCTGGAGTCCTCCAGGGAAGGAAGTGGGCCCTGCTCAGACCGGTTCCTCTGATCCTCCAGGTACCTGAGCCCTGTGACCGTCAGGTGACCGTACGCCAGCAGCGAGTCGGAGCGGATCATCTCCTGCAGGTCCAGGTCCAGGTCCATGGACAGAACCCTCCTCCTGATCGGTACGGAACCGGAGAAACACGGCGCTGTGGAGCAGCAGTGAGGAGATGATGGATGAGATCATCTGATGATGGCAGAGCTCCCTCAGCTGTTAGCTACGTTGCTAACATCACTGTCATAGCGATGAAACGTGAAAACACCTTTAACCCTTCAACTCTCCTGGTACCACCAGTATACCATGGTGCTAGCATGCTGTGGAGTACCGTAACTACAGAACTGTTGGCGCAATCCGAAAACAGCTATGAGAAGAAGGAATGGACGGAGGGGACGCAAAGGAGGAGCTGAGGAGCTGAGGAGAGGAAGGAGGAGACTGGAGTCACTGGAGTGCTCCAAAGTATGCTAGCGCCGACGTAGCGCCGGTGATACCGTGGGTGTTAAAGTATAAATTCAGAAAAACAGTTGCACTTCACAGTCAAGTTGCTGTCATTACGGTAATGTCTTACTGTAAGCACATGTCTGTCAGAGAGCGTCACTCACCGTCGCCAGGGGCCACGTTGTCCGGCAGGTGAGCAGCGGCTTTGGCCCCGCCCCCGTGTACGAGCAGCTCGCCGTACAGGCTGCGATGATTAGTCAGCAGGTGGTAGAACTCCATCGGACACACCCCCGGCGGGAGGGGAGGGGGGAGCGCGAACACACCGCAATCTGTCAGAAGTGGGTCGAGGTTAGAGACTGACCCCGCTCTGCATGAGCTGAGCTAAAAGATGAACTCACGCTGGGCGGGGCTCAGGCCCCCAGAGGAGATCAGGGACAGGTAGTGCTCCACATGTGGGCTCACGCACGGTGGTGGGCCAAAGGGGGCGGCGCCGGTCGCCATAGCGGCAGGAGAGAGGCGGATCAGGGAGATGTCAGAGATGACGGGGCTGGGGGAGACAGACAGGGGGGTCAGGGCTCCTCTGGGGACTCGGGAAGCTGCCATAGTTAGCTTGACACGCTAACGTGTCAGGGGAAGTTTGTTGGACTGGTCAGGAGTCAAATGGACTCCTGGGAGTTGGTGGAGGTTGGAGGAGTCAGTGGAGTCAGTGGAGGACCCCCCCCCCTTCCCCTCATCCTCCGGCTGTAAAAGGACAAAGGAAGTGACTCGTCACTGACGTCCTCCCCCTCCTTAGTGGGTACGTAAACAGTGATGGAGGGGGCGGGGGGCCGTCATGTTGGAGCGGTGGACCCCTGACACTCCGGTGGATAATGAAGTGGCGGTCGGTGCCAGACGACACTGCACTTAATTTGCTGCAGCCGTTCCTGTAATTAGGTGAATTTGGCACCGGCAGCGCCCACCGACAGCTAGATCAGGGTCCTGATGAATGGGGGTCCACTGTCAAGAGCCAATCACATTAATCACAGCTGCCGGAGCGCTGACACCAGGCCCCTCCCCCCGCCGTGATGAATGGCCCCGCTGCCACCGGACGGAACGTAGAACGACGGAACGTAGAACGACGGAACCTAGAACAACGGAACCTAGAACGACGGAACCTAGAACGACGGAACGTAGGATGGATGACGCTCCCGACACTGGTCAGAGGAAAGGGAGAGTGATCCCAGGAGGTTGGTGACACCACCTACACCTCCAACACCTACAGACGGTATCGGAGGAGTACCAACAGACAGGAGTCAGTCAGGAGTTTGGAGTCAGTTGACGTGCGTGGGACTCGTCAGGAGTCAGTTGACGTGCGTGGGACTCGTCAGGAGTCAGTTGACGTGCGTGGGACTCGTCAGGAGTCAGTTGACGTGCGTGGGACTCGTCAGGAGTCAGTTGACGTGCGTGGGACTCGTCAGGAGTCAGTTGACGTGCGTGGGACTCGTCAGGAGTGAAACTGACTCATGGTTTCAACATCCCCGGTGTCTGAAGACGTCCATCCGTCACACTCACCGGTGGCCTAGGGCGGGGGGCCCCTGAGGCTCGTAGCGGTACCGCCCCTGGTGGTCGACGGGAACGTGGAAGGTCGGGAGGACGTGGAGTGGTGCTGGTGGAGAGAGAGGCGCACATGCTGCAAAACGGACGACAAGAAACAACACGATCCAGAAAAGGAGTAAATGAATAGTGAAACATGATGTGACGACGGTCGACACGTTCAAAACACAAATCAAGTCAGACGGTCAATATTTGATCAAAAAACATCTTCACCAGGAAATAACCAGGTCCTCTTCCTGTTGGACCTCTGAAACCACAAAAACCAGTTGTCAGTGTCAAACGTCCAACCAATGAGAAGGGGGGGGGGTAAAAGATTTGAAATTCTTCTTTTGTCTCACACACACTCAGAGTGGTGAGAGTCTGTGGGTCACCTGGGGGCAGGTGAGGTCAGGACCACGTGTGTGTGTGTGTGTGTGTGTGTGTGGTATCAGTTTGGAGCAGTGGTTGAGAGTTGTCATCAGTCTCCATGGTGACTCATGGATGCTGACAGAGGATGGTCCTGATGTCTGATTCGGGGGGGCGGGGAGGTGTACCCTGAGTCAACCACCTCCACCACCACCCCACCTATAACCCCCCCACCTGGTGCTCCATCCAAACCCCCGGTCTCCGTTGTGTGGTGTTTCTTTCTCATCTGTGGGTGGGTGGTGAAGACCGTAGCACTAATTACCACCCAATGAATTAAATTGTCAGCCTGCTCCCAGCTAGCATCCATATTTCCCTCCCCCTCCCCCTGAGCCCCCTCCAGGGGGCGCATGGGATCGCCGGCACCCCCCCGTGCGGCAGCGGCATAGCGACGACCTACTTCTGGTTCTCTGCCAAAAATAGTTGATCGGCGGATACGGCTAACGAGCCCAGAGGTCGCTGATGGATACGACACAGGTGGGGACTGACTCCTGCGGTGGGGGGATGTTACCCCCGGTGACCAAAGTCACCTGACCAGAGGGGACGATCCTCAGCAGACAGGAAGTTGGAGCCGGAATGTTGCCCTGACCTCTGACAGGTAAGGAGCTCAGAATCCATGATGGCGTCGGTAGCCGAATAGTTGAACCGATAGCATCCATGCTAGCTTTACTCCCTAGACCTTTTTATCCATGTTGAAGAGGAGTTGACCTCCTGACGACCCTAGAGAGACACCGGGGTCAAAGGTCATGACATGAGTCAGGTCCAATGTGTGTGATGGGTGATGGAGGGCCGTCGCTGTCGTCTGTCTCTGAACGCTGCCAGCTGATTGGCTCCTCTGACCCAGTTAACAACAGGAAATGGGACATGGTCTGTGGTGGGGTATCGGTGGTCATGTGACCCGGCCGTCTGCTTTTCAGGTGGTCGTAACGAGCGGCGGTGGCAGCGACGAGTCCAATAAATCTCTACAGCGATCTGCCTGGTTATTACCAGCGAGTCGGACCCGAGCCATAAATCTGGGCGGCGCCACAGACAGATGCCGACTGTCACAGGAAATTTAGCCGCTTGTTTGAATCCATTACCACGGCAACGGCGGCCGGCGAACGTCCAGAGGTCGAGCTGCCAGCTTTGATTTCATCTGTCGCCAAAAGAATCAATTTGCTGGGTCGCGGTGCGTCCGCCGGTGGACGCCACGGGTCACGGAGCGGAGCGGCGCCCCGTTAGCGGCCGGCACCTGGTCCAGGCTAATTGAGTGGATGCAGAGCGTCAGCGGCGTAACACGGGTTGATTTCCATACGGGGCCTCTGGGAGTGGGACCGGGACAAATGACGGCGGCGTGATAAATGGTTCTATTAGTGTCCAGATTGTTAAAGTGTGATATAACAGAGCAGAGAGCGGCTCTGGGCCATCCATTTCCCCTCACACACACACTCACACACACTCACACACGCACGCCGCAAATAGCTTGTTTTTATGTGTAAATAACATTAAAAGTCGACATTAGCCGCCGTCCTTCCACACACAGGAAATTGGTCCAAATAAATAACAGCAGGTGGAGAATATAAAACATATGAGTCCTCACAGGGGGGCGGGGCTTATAGTGACAGGAAGTCACAACTAACACACCTGGTCCCAAAAAGTAAATAGAAAACTGAAAACAAGTTCAAATAAATGGACCGCAGCTGGTCCAGTACAATTATTATTAGAAAGAACAAACAAACATGTTTGGTCCCGAAAAGCAAAGTAAACAAACAAAAGTATTTCAAAAAACAATAAAAACCTGGTCACCTGGTCGAAGGACATAATACAAATAAAGTACAACACTTAGACCTGGCTGTGAAAAGTCAATAAAAACAATTTAAGTATCACAAATTAAAAAACGTTATTATTATATTATTATATTATGTTTTATTTTATTTTTTTTCATCGTCATTTATGACTTTGATGTGTGTTTTATTTTCTTTATTTTATATCTGAAATGATTCCGATCCGGTCTCAGAAGGTTCTGGAACTGAGCCTGAACCAATCGGCCGGTGTCGGGAGGGTGGGGGGGGCTTTGTTCACATATTCTTGTGAACGATCATCATCAAACCGTTCCCACTTCAAACGTCGTCTTGTTGACGGAACCCTCCGGAGGAACCGAGAGGCGCTTTCATCCCGTCACCTCGTTCCATCGGGGGACGAGCTGACGAGCTGATCCTCTGTTGCTATGGAGACGCCTTCTGATTGTCAGGGCCGTCCCTCGTTTCCTTTGGTGATTCATCTGTTCATTTACACTCTTTACAAACCTTTATTTGTCTTTATGTTTCTTCAGATGAGGTGGTGGT
>CAAKHB010006889.1:0-11855 GCA_901007665.1 Aeoliscus strigatus
TCCACAAGTTCTGCAGTGGGCCCATTCGTCGAGGCTGGCCTGTCACCCGGGGTCCGTACGTACCTTGTCCTTCCTCCGCAGACGTTTTTGGTGGCCTTCCATGGATAGGGACGTCCGGGAGTACGTTGCCGCCTGCATGGTCTGCGCCAGGGGCAAGGCCTCCCACCAGGCTCCCTCCGGTCCTCTACAGCCTCTCCCCGTACCTCATCGCCCGTGGTCGCACATCGCCGTGGACTTCGTCACTGGGCTGCCCAAGTCGAGAGGTAAAACCACGGTACTCACCATTGTGGATCGTTTTTCCAAGTCGGTCCATTTTGTGGCGTTACCCGGGTTGCCCTCTTCGACAGAAACGGCCGACCTATTGGTGCACCAGGTTTTCCGGATTCATGGAATTCCTGTCGCTATAGTGTCGGACAGAGGCTCAGTTTGTGTCTCAGGTCTGGAAAGCGTTTTGTGCGGTGCTGGGTGCGTCCTCCAGTCTCTCCTCTGGCTACCACCCGCAGACCAATGGGCAGACGGAGAGGGCAAATCAGGACCTGGAGGCCACCCTGCATTGCGTGGCAGCCCAGAACCCTGCCGACTGGACCGACCACCTCCCCTGGATCGAGTACGCCCACAACGCTCTGACCTTCTTCCGCCACGGGTCTCTCCCCCTTTGAGGCCTCCCTGGGCTACCACCCGCCACTCTTCCCCGAGCAGGAGAGAGACGTTGCCGTCCCGTCCGTTCAGGAGAACCTGTGCTGGGCCCGCCGGGTTTGGAGGGACACGAGGACCGCCCTGCTCCGGACGTCCGAGGCCGTCAAGAAGGTGGCGGACAGGCGGCGCACTCCGGCTCCCTCATATCATGTTGGGCAGCAGGTTTGGCTCTCTACCAGGAACATTTCCCATCCTCGTGCTCGTTCCGTGCTTGTGTTCTTGTTTCACCTTGGTGCGTGTTTTTCGTTCGTTCGTTCCCAGCGTTTGTGTCCGCCGTAGAGAGTGATTTTCTGTTTGTCAGCTCCCGTTATTCTGTGTCCGCCGTAGCGTGGGATTTTCGGTTCGTTTCCCCTAGCGTTTGTTATCCGCCATAGTGCGCGACTTTTGTTTCCCGTCGATTGTTTTGTTCTTTGGATCTGTTTGCTACCGTTTGCATTGTTGTGTATTCTGCCTGTGCAAAAAACTGCTTGTTGACTCAGCCGACTGTCTCCCTCTGCTGGGCTTCCGCGCCTTTGGGTCCGCTCCTAAACCTCGGGCTCTGCGCCCATTACATGGGATGTCAGTTGACATCAACTACCTACAAACCATGTTGAGCCTAATTATTGTATGAAAATTATCATCATGGACAAAACAATTTCTCAAGAACTTACTATTTTCCATACCCTTGAAAAATTATAAAACCTGTACCGTGGTAGTATGTGTTTAATAACTTGCCTTGTTTACATAATTATGTCAGGTTTCCCAATGCACAGCGTGTAAGTCCCAGGAAGAAATTGTGCACACGCTCTTGATATGACACATTACTTTTTCAAAATGCCTTTTTCTTCTGTCAGTTGTAATTAAGCTTATTATAAATTATGTTCTTGTAATAATAGCCATGGATAAATTGAATTGAATGCATTCATTGTATGAAATCATGGGATGTCCTCACTGTCCTCAACATGTGATGTTGGTGGACATACAATATAACAGACTAGATGGTGCCACAGCACCTGGCCTTTTTCCATCTGGAGCAATGTGCCCTTTTTTGGTACAATGTGGCCTTCGTTGAATGTTTTGTTGATGTTTTTCAGTGTTTGTTTTCTTTTCGAAATACAGCATTACTATTAAATAATATACAAATTTCACCTTCAAAGTACTAATAAAATAAATACAATGTGACTTAAAATATATATAAAACGTCATCCTAATTCACTTGTTATCCCTAAATAATACCATATTTACTTATTGTACATATGCAATTTTGTCTAACAATTTTACCTTATTATAGACAAACAAAGGAGTATGCAAAATACAACATAAAAAGAAGTTTCTGCTTGCCCTACCATCCACAAATAAATGGCTTAGTAGAAAGGATGAACGGAACAATTCAGAGGTGAGTCCATTGCTGTAGTTTCAATCAACCTCTCTAAACTTGCTTCTGTGCCCTCATTGGCAATTTCCTCTGTTCTCCTGACTAGAATTTTGCTTGTGTTATATTGACTCTGGTGTATGTTGGATAAGAGAGAGAGCACATTGAAATTGTAAGTTTGTTTACTTAAATGCATATGTGTTTGTTTCTTTTAGGGTGTGCTTTTCCACTGAAATGACATTGTCTTTATAGACATATAAAGACAACTTGATGAAATTGTCATGATCGTAAAAATGTCGTAAAAATTTAAAAAATGTTCAATGTCAGGGCCCTGAGCAAGCTGGTCGGTATGCATCGAGAGACCTGGGATAACTATTTGGATGCAGTATCGTTCGGTCTCAGGACCAAAAAACATGACCACATTGCA
Source organism: Aeoliscus strigatus (assembly GCA_901007665.1). NCBI lineage: Eukaryota > Metazoa > Chordata > Actinopteri > Syngnathiformes > Centriscidae > Aeoliscus > Aeoliscus strigatus. The sequence continues at coordinate 2,475 of CAAKHB010006889.1, forward strand.
CTCCCCTTTTTACCTGATGTTCGGCAGGGAGGCTCGGTATCCATCACAAGTCCAGGGAACACTACACAGTTTTGTGGGTTTGTGGGGGCATTCTAAGTTTGTTTCAAATACACTGCCTGGCCAAAAAAAAAGTTGCCACCTGGTTTTAGGGTAGCGTTATGATCTGGGGTTGCTGGTCAGGTCTAGGTTCAGCAACATTATGTGCTCAAAGAATGAAGGCAGCTGACTACCTGAATATACTGAATGACCAGGTTATTCCATCAATGGATTTTTTGTTCCCTGATTGCACGGGCATATTCCAAGATGACAATGCCAGGATTCATCGGGCTCAAATTGTGAAAGACTGGTTCAGGGAGCATGAGACATCATTTGCACACATGGACTGAGAATCTTGGGGATGTGCTGGAGAAGGCTTTGCGCAGCGGTCAGACTCTACCATCATCAACACAAGATCTTGGTGAAAAATTAATGCAACACTGGATGGAAATAAATCTTGTGACATTGCAGACGCTTATCGAAACAATGCCACAGCGAATGCGTGCTGTAATAAAAGCTAAAGGCGGTCCAACGAACCTACCTACATGACAGCCCCAAGTTCCCACACAGGGCCGCCCCACCGGCTCCTACCATCCCACTGGCTCCTGCCGCCCCACCTACTACAGCAACCCCTCAAACACCACAAGAAGCATCCCTACCAGCGGAATACACAAAAGCAGTTGCTGAGAATAAGTTTTTTAACAATAATTACAATTGACTTTCTACATGTTTATTTAATGACTATTTCTTTTTGCAGATGTAAAGGATGCTTGGGCAGGAAAGGATGTCCAAGTCCTCCTCTCCAAGATTGGGGCCTACAAAATATATTACTGGGACATCAAGCAAGTTGGTCCCAATATAGAGTTGGAAAGTGAGGTACAATTTTTTTTTTTACAACGAGTTATACATATACACTTTTGTAAAACATGGGTTTAAATGTTTTGCAAGTAAACAATATAAATATATTAATATGTATGTGTGTGTGTATCACAATCTTGTTGAAATTTTTTACAGTTCATTAATGCATCAATGGCTGTAATGGTGTGTGAGCACAATCGCTGGAATCCAGGCAAAGCCACCTTCATTGACTCTTTTGCAAAGGAAGATCTCCAAGAGTCAAGGTCATTATTTATTTATATAATGAATATCGCAATTTACTCTCAGATTCCGATTAACAACAAATTCTTGGGATAGAAAGGAATATTCTGATGCTTTAGACATTGTAAATACATTAAAATATATATTTTGAGAGACAGAACACACTTCTATTAGGTATTTATATGTAGAATTTCTTTTCACTTGGCAGTTCATATTTGGAGGACTATGAAATTCTCACAACCTTGTTTCTCCAATTTCAGATTAACCCCCTGGCCTATGAGATCATTGTGGGGATTATAATTGACCATCACCACTGGACAGTTACGGTAAAAAAATATTCATACAGAAAACATAACTAAAATGATGTCAGAAGACATATGCAGTAGATGTTTCCGACTGCAGTTGAGTTACTGCCATGTGCCAGAAAACGTGTGATTATTTTTATTGAAAAAATGACTTAGGTCATCTACCCCCAAGAAAAGAAGACCCTGTTCTTGGATCCACTTGGGAGTCAGCGCTCGGAATAAATACATGTTTGCAAACTACAAGGTAAACACAGCTGTATTCTTAAAAAACATATTCAAATATTCTTAACATTTCAGCTTGCAATTAAGCACATGCACTATACAGTGAAAACTGAGTTATCCTTTACAATACATGTCAGCCTTCACCCATCCTTACACTGATGGTGGCGGCTGCTGCACACAGTGCCAATCTGCTCAAATAACATAATGCTCAATATTGTGTGAGACATAAAATTGCAACACATCATATTTTATTAATATAATTTCCTTTCTTCAGGGCATTCATGCGGAAAAAGGGATGCAATGTGTCAAGGTGGACATGTGGCACTGTCTGACATAGGAAACAACCGGACAGCACCTCATGTGGAGTCTTCGCCTTGTACGTTTACTATCTAGAGCAGTGTCCTCACCCTCACATTATTATAACAGAAAACATTCATTTAAAAAGATGACCAAAATAATCTAACTTTTTTTTCATAACCAATGACTAAAACAAAAGTTATTCACTGTCAGCATGTTCATGCTTCTGTGAAGTGATATGTAGGCACATTACTACTAATGAGTACAGCTCTGGGTAATTGTCTTGTGTTTTTTTCAGTTTGCCGAACAACTGTTGAAGGAGAAGGTGGAGTTTCCTGCAACAAGACAGCCAACAGCCAGCGACTACAAATGGCTGTCTCTCCTGCTATAGATGGGTAAATAATATGCCATCTGGATGTTTTACATTTTTCCTGAATGTAAAAAATGTAAATAAAAAATCTGTTATCACAATTCTTCTAAAGTTACTTAAATAGTATGACTAGGTGGATGCATGACAAGAAAAAATCAAGCCCATTCTTCATTTTCCCTTAGTTTATTTTTTTGTTTTAACAGATGACCTGTCACATCCAGGTCACTTCTGTGGGGAAGAGGAACACGAGACAGACAGGAACTGGACAACTAAATCAATTGAATGACTGTCATTTTTAAAGATGAGATTAAATGTTCTCTGGTATTAAGATTTGGATTGTAGAGTTGTCATATATTTTTTTTTATTAACAAGGACAAACATTTTAATCTTTTTGATGTTCCATGTGAAGTATTGATTATTAAAAAGATCATAGCAGCAATAAAATGTGCAGGTTCTTACTGGAGACATTGTATTTTCAAGCCAACTTTTGTCTTACAGATTCAGTGTGACATCCACCATATGCATGTCCAAAGCCCACTGATGGAAAAGAAACTTCTTTGTTTTGCTTGTACATTGGAAGGAAAATAAATAATTTGTGATACAATCTTTACACAAAAAAGCTGTCTGGAATAATTGTATCCCCCCTGTAACTTCAAACAGGAGAGCGGAATCTTCTCTGTATTCACTTGTGATTCTCTGCATGTCCTGAAATATTCACAGAATAAAGCACAAGATGACAGCGCATCATCAGTGCATGGTCCTGTGGAAAGGTTTGAGGAGCATCGCAGGTCTCAACACAAAGACTGGAGCCGTTGGGGGAACAAAGGAAAGAGCCAATGAACTGAAGGACTTCTGAAACAGGGTACTCGCCCTTGCCCCCCCTTCATTTTTTTGTTTTAACAGATGACCTGTCAGATCTATATCACTTCTGTGGGGAGGAGGAGCACGAGACAGACAAGAACTGGGTAACTAAATGCTTATAAAATCAATCAAACTCGTACTCATAAGCACAAACTTCACATTCTTGAGGGAATTTGTATGACACCACTTTGTGAGTCTTCAAACCTCAAGGTGAGGTGCACTGAGTGCTCTGCCTTCACTGTTACGCTGGCACAATGGAAATACTGGACCCAGATGAAAACTTTTATTTCGAAAAAATGCAAACTAGACATCAAAACGATTCTACAAATTCAAAGTAGCGAACAAAAGGCGACACTCATGTGGAGGTTTTAAGTACCAAAAGAAAACAAAGAATCAGAACTGAAATCTACCAGAAGGGGTAACAAACATTTTGGACAATCTAAACATAAAGCGCAAAGCCAAAGCTAAGGATTGGATATCGAAAACAACAATGCTATGAAAAGTTAAAACAACTCAAGTACCCACTCAAGGACAGGACTAGACAGACTACGGTTCAGGGATGCTTTCTCAAGTCATAAGACAACGATCTGGCACAAAACAAAAGACTTGACAGGCTTAAATAGGGAGAAGGGGAGAAAAGGTGAAACAAATCAGGTAATTAAGGGAGGAAGGGCAGGGTGGCAGAAATGACAACACAAACCGACTTTCAAAATACAACAGGAAATGACAAACTTGGCAAAGAGGAAACATGACAAACTTGACCAATGTAACAACAATTGTTACAACAATTCAAAAGCGCCGTCAGTGCCTCGTTGGAGGCGGTCTGTTGTTGATGTGCAGACCTGCCTGTTGTCTTTTTGGGTAATTAAGTATTGTTTTGATCGCTGCTCTACGTGAGAGCTAGGCTGATTGTCTTACATGTTTCTTCTTCTTCTCCTTTCAGCTTGTCCCTCTTCAGGGGTTGCCACAGCGAATCATTGATTTCCATCTTTCCCTGTTCTCTGTATCCTCTACTCTGACTCCAACTACCTCCATGTCCTCCCTCACTGCATCTATAAACCTCCTCTTTGGCCTTCCTCTCTGTCTCCTACCTGCCAACTCCATCTCTAACATTCTCCTACCAATGTATCCACTGTCCCTCCTCTGCACATGTCCAAATTATCTCAAACTAGCCTCTTTAACTTTTTCTCCTAACCTTCCTGTCTGTGTTGTCCCTCTGATGACCTCATTCCTAATCCTGTCCATCCTGGTCACTCCTGAAGAGAATCTCAGCATCTTTAACTCTGCCACCTCCAGCTCTGCCTCCTGTCTTCTGCCTATCGCTAGTGTCTCTAAACCATACATCATAGCTGGTCTAACCACAGTCCTGTAAACCTTTTCTATTAATTCAAAACACAAATAATTTAACTGCTTTCAGACCTAAATATATCATTACTGACATGTTAATAAACAAGAACCTATACAATTTTCAAAAAAATAGACAAGCAATATTGGACTTACTTCTCCCCTTTCCATATGTGCTTGCTATTTTGGATGAAAAAAAAGTTCCCAGCATCCAAACCTATTAAATGGCATAACTGGAAAGACCAGGATGGTCTGGTCCTTAAACAAGTGACCACTCAAAACATGAATCTCCATGGAGATAACAGCCAAAGTCAAGTAACATGTGATGGAACTTTCCACAAGTTGTTATACCTAAGCTAATTACATGAGTAAGCCCACAACCTTAATTTCCAAAACACAAAAACTGCATTCTCTGTATCTAATCCGGTAGCTGGACTGTGGACTACAAGTATTTCTTCATTTTGTTTTGTTTTGTCATCTGTCAAGACAAGAAACACATATATTTATTTTCTATCATCTCCTCTTCAAAACCAACTACCTGCGTGCTAGATCCCATCCCCACCAAGCTCCTCAAAGATAGTCTTCCAATAATTGGCAACCTCCTACTAGGTATACTTACTGTATCATTAACATCAGGCTACGTACCACAATCATTCAAATTAGCCGTTATTAAACCCCTCCTTAAGAAATCAACACTTGACCCTAGTATCTTAGCTAATTACAGACCAATATCAAACCTTCCCTTTCTTTCAAAAATTTTAGAAAAAATAGTAGACAAACAGCTGCGTGATTTTTAAATATGAACAGCTTATTTGAAAATTATCAGTCAGGATTTAGGGCACACCTCAGCACAGAGACAGCCCTGGTAAAAGTCACCAACGACCTTCTGACAGCTTCAGAGTGCTGCCTTTGACACCACTGACCATCACATTCTATTACACAGATTGGAACACTTAATTAGAATTAGAGGACCAGCACTTGACTGGTTCAGATCATACTTATCAGACCGCCTTCAATTTGTGACAATTAATCATGAAAGCTCCATGCACACCAAAGTTTGCCATGGAGTACGTCAGGGGTCTGTGCTAGGACCATTATTATTTGCTCTGTATACACTCCCCTTAGGTGACATGATTAGGAAACACTGCATAAATTTCCACTTTTACGCAGATACTTATACTTATCAATCAAACCAAACGAAACTAATCAATTAGCTAAACTTCAGGCCTGTTTCAAAGATGTAAAAACCTGGATGACAACTAACTTCCTGCTATTGAACTCAGATAAAACTGAGGTGATTGTAGTGGGCCCCAAACACTTGAGGTCCTCACTCACAGACCATATCATTTCCTAAGATAGTTTTGCCTTGGCCTCCAGCACCACAGTAAAACCCCTAGGTGTTATATTGGAACAGGATCTGTCCTTTAACTCTTACATTAAAACATACTACAAAAACAGCATTCTTCCATCTGCGGAATATCTCCAATATCAGGCACTCCCGGAAGGATGCTGAAAAACTGATCCATGCTTTTGTACATTCTAGGCTGGATTACTGCAATGCCTTCCCATCAGGTTCCCCTAACAACTCACTGAAGCTGGTACAAAATACCGCTGCTTGTGTCCTGACAGGAACCAGAAAAAGGGACCACATATCTCCTGTACTAGCATATTTACATTGGCTCCCAGTTAAATACAGAATAGATTTCAAAATTCTTCTCCTTACCTTTAAAGCCCTGAATGGTCATGGTCCCTCATACCTCAAAAATGTCATAGTACCTTATCATCCAAATAGACCATTACGTTCCCAGAATCTAGACCTGCTTATTGTTCCCAGAATTTCCAAAACCACAATGGGTGGCAGAGCATTCAGCTATCAGGCTCCCATCCTTTGGAACCACTTTCCACTTTGGGGGGGGCTGACACACTTTCTTTATTTAAGAATAGACATAAGGCGTTCCTATTTGACAAAGCCTATAGTTAGGGCTGGCTCAGGGCTCAGGCTAATCTTCATCCAGCCCATGAACCAGCCCTTAGTTATGCTGCCATAGGTCAAGACTGTTGGGGGAACTCATTACTCATAATTGTAACAGTGGCACTGAGCACTGGCACCAAGCCTCTTATGTCTCCCACCTCCTTTCTTCCTCTCTCCCGTTTCCCCTTCACCACCCTGTTCTGTTTGTACATGTGCTAAACAAATGTTTTTCAAATATTTGAAATATAAACATCTGCAGCATGTATCTAACCCCTCCTCCCTCTCAGCCTTACATGGACCTTTTATTATCATAATGTTATTATTAGCCTTCACAATCTGATCTGTGAAATGCTTCTCATTGTTCACCATTTGTTCATTGTCTGTGCATGCAACACCTATTGCTGGTCTGTCCGTCCCAGGGAGGGATCCCTCGCTCTGTGGTCCTCCCTGAGGATTCTGCCTCTTTTTCCCCTGTTATAAGGGTTTTATCGGGTAGTTTTTTTTAACATTCTAAAGGTGTAGTACCTCCCAAGCCCTATGATAACTAATCTAACTATCTAGACCAGTGAGCAGCGATAGCTAACATATCTCTGGGGTCATCAGGTGGGAACCTCCTTTCAAAAGATTTTCGTCTAGTTGGTCCCATGACATCTCCAGGAGGCCAGACAATGATCACTGGTGTCCCAGAATAACTCGCCTCATGCCAGCCATCACTGCTCCTCATACCACAACCATGTGCAACCACAAACAACACTATCTTCAAACAGGACAAAAATACATTACAGATTTGGCCAAACAAACTCACCTACACAGTTCTGTTCTGTTTTGCAAGACTAAATATTTTCCCAAAAGTGGCAGCTAGTTTGGATGAGGAAGGTAGAGGAAAGGAGAGATACCTTGTTGGGCTGAACTCTCCCCTGCTGGGCCTGACTGTACTCAACCTCCCTCTAATCCCCCACGTTCATGGATGAGGCAAGGAAATCTTCCACACCCTACTTCCATTGGACAAATCCTACCTTTCCATCCTCGCTGCTCCACTTCTCCACCTAACTCTACATACCTAATGTAGCAGGATGATCTGTGTCATTTGTCCAGGTTAACTTCTTCCCGGCTCTTCCTTCATTGGCTGTCTCTCAACAGCCAATCATGGCCTGGCATCTCCTTTAAGGGCAGGTGACAGGCCAACAAACGGCCTCTGACGGAGGATCGAGATACGATATACGCCCACTTTTGTGTCCTTTGTTTACTGGCTGCAGGTCGGGTGGCAGTTGCCGCATGCGTTGCTCGAACCTGTTTTACTCGCCGTTCCTACAATAGACAACTGCTGATTGTAGACTAGTCCGTTGAGGGTCCCGTTGCGGCAGCAAGGGTATTGATTTCTCCGCCTGTACTCTCCTCTTGTGCAGCGTACGCCTCAAGGATGCGTGGCCTGTCCTGAATGCTTCATCCATTCTGCCAGTTGTTTTGTCTATTTCTTGCAGGAGCTGCTGTTATATGGCTCTCTGGGAGCTACAGTGGCTAGCTGAGCCTCAACAGAAACGCTGCTGCTTTGCCTCAATTTGTTTTATTTGCGTTCTGCCTCGCCACCGTTGTGTCCACCCTGCGCTGCTATGCATGCCAGCTACCTGGGACAGTACACGGATACCTGATCTGGTAATCATAACAAACGTGGACAGTTTCTCCTTTTAGACTGTGTAGCTGAAAGGGGTTTTCATTCATTTGTGTTTTCATTTGTGTTGGATTATTCATCCTTTGTTACAGTTCCTCCCATTGAGTTTTCGGTGGTTAGTTAACTACACTGCTCAAAAAAATGAAGGAACACTTTGAAAACACATCAGATCCAAACAGAAAAATTATCTTGAATATCTTTCCTGACAATGAGTAGGTGATGTATTAGTAACAAAATGATGCCACATAATTGGATAGAAATGAAAATGATCACCCTATAGAGGGGCGAAATCAAAGACACCCCAAAAATGAAAGTGAACAAATGATGCAGCAGACTGGTCCATTTTGCCAAAATGTCATTGTAGCAACTCAAAATAATTCTCAGTAATTTGTGTGGCCCCCACGTGCTTGTACGCGTGCCTGACAATGTTGGGGCATGCTCCTAATGAGACGATGAACGGTGTCTTGGGGAATCTCCTCCCAGATCTGGACCAGGGCATCACTGAGCTCCTGGACAGTCTGAGGAGCAACCTGGCGGCACCGGATGGACCTAAACATAATGTCCCAGAGGTGTTCTATTGGGTTTAGGTCAGGTGAACGTGGGGGCCAGTCAGTGGTATCAACTCCTTCATCCTCCAGGAACTGCCTGCATACTCTGGCCACATGAGGTCGGGCATTGTCATGGACTAGGAGGAACCCAGGTCCCACTGCACCAACGTAGGTTCTGACAGTGGGTCCAAGGATTTCATCCCGATACCTAATATCAGTCAGGGTGCCATTATCTAACCTGTAGAGGTCTGTGCATCCTTCCACGGATATGCCTCCCCAGACCATCACTGACCCACCACCAAACCGGTCATGCTGAATGATGTTGCAGGCAGCATAACGTTCTCCACGGCATCTCCAGACCCTTTCACGTCTGTTGCATGTGCTCAGGTTGAACCTGCTCTCATCGGTGAAGAGCACAGGGCGCCAGTGGCGTAGTTGTCAATTCTGGTGGTCTATTGCAAATGCCAGTGGATCTCTACGGTGCTGGGCAGTGAGCTTGGGGCCCACAATAGGATGTCGGGCCCTCAGGGCACCCTCATGGAGCTTGTTTCTGATTGTTTGGTCAGAAACATTCAACCCAGTGACCTGCTGGAGGTCATTTTGTAGGGCTCTGGAGGAGCTCATCCTGTTCCTCCTTGCACAAAGGAGCAGATACCAAT
>CAAKHB010006892.1:0-21256 GCA_901007665.1 Aeoliscus strigatus
GCGACTATGTCGCTCGGCTGGCTTGGGAAGGCCTTGGGGTCCCCCCGGAAGAGCTAGAGGAGGTGGCTGGGGAGAGGGAAGTCTGGGTGTCCCTGCTTCGGCTGCTGCCCCCGCGACCCGGCCCCGGATAAGCGGAAGATGATGGATGGATGGATGGATGGACTGTGGTTAGACCAGCTATGATGTATGGTTTAGAGACACTAGCGATAGGCAGAAGACAGGAGGCAGAGCTGGAGGTGGCAGAGTTAAAGATGCTTAGATTCTCTTTAGGAGTGACCAGGGTGGACAGGATTAGGAATGAGGTCATCAGAGGGACAACACAGACAGGAAGGTTAGGAGAAAAAGCTAGAGAGGCTAGATTGAGATGGTTTGGACATGTACAGAGGAGGGACAGTGGATACATTGGTAGGAGAATGTTAGAGATGGAGTTGGAGGTAGGAGACAGAGAGGAAGGCCAAAGAGGAGGTTTATAGATGCAGTGAGGGAGGACATGGAGGTAGTTGGAGTCAGAGTAGAGGATACAGAGAACAGGGAAAGATGGAAATTGATGATTCGCTGTGGCAACCCCTGAAGAGGGACAAGCGAAAAGGAGAAGAAGAAGAAGAACCACAGGGGATAAAAATGGACCAGGGGTCCATTCCAGAAATGAGGTTCAGTAAATAATCTCGAAATGAGGAAAAACTGTGTTTTCAATTGTATTTGCATGTAAACTGACGGAAATCCAACCAAGCGTCTTTAAAGTTTCATATGTTTGAATTCAGTAACACTAAAATGAGGAAAATTGTGCAGTTTTCCTCATTTCGGGATTAGCAACCTGTCTGGAACTGACCAAGTTGAATTGAGGGGTGAATTAAAAAGCTGGGGCAGATTTACTCAAGAAGCAACAGGTCAAAATACCAGGAAGTCCGTCCAAGAAACAAGTCCAAAACAAATGGGCAGGCTCGTGTCCAGGTTTGACAGGGGTCAGGAAACATCGACAGCTCAGGCAGGAGACCAGATTAATGCTGGAATCTGTCGGAGAGCAAAGGAAACAAGCTGCCCGATGAGGACGGAGGAGCTGAACAGAAGAGATGATTAGTACAGGAGATGAGACAGGATATGGAATGACAGAAGAGTCAGTCATGATTCCAAATGTCAAGTCTATTCTCTAACTTTATTATCTAACAATAAGTAGGAGAACTTGTGACAAAACACAATATATTCAAAAATGGCCGAAAAAAAAAACAAAGCAGTTGAGGAGCAAATCATTCTTTGTCTATGAATGAATGAATGAACGTTTATTATAGTGTGATGCCAATTCTGGCCCATGCCCCATAGAATTATATGACAAAAAATATATATAGCCAATAAATTCCTTCTGATTTTGGAGTCACTCATATTTATGAGCGTGGTCTTAGTCCTTGTATTATAAATAAATAAAATGAACAGTAAAAATCACATATACAGTAGGTATACAGAGTATAAAACATAATTCACTAGTTCTGATTTATGCTATTTGGTATAAATGTCCACACACATTATCCTGAAGACCACAGATTTTCACAGCAGTATCAGGCAGTGAGAAGGGAAAAAAAAGTATTTGGTCTTTATTAGGCAAAATGTTTTGGCAGTTAGCTGAGTGAAGGAATGTTCTGGTCATTGGATCTCGAAATGAACGCCCAGCTGTAAATATTTCTGCTTGTTAACTGAACATTTGGGTACGTAAGTCCTCAGCAAGCAGCTAAGTTATGTGGGTTCGAAGCACTCACACACAATGTTGTAAAACTGTCTGGATTTAACAGAATGATTCATGTTTCCCAGACTGCTGAGTGAAATATGAAGTAATCTGACTCCCTGTCAAAACGTGCAGATGAAGCGGCTGTGTTGAAAACTGATGTTGCTCCGAAAATAAAAATGAACATTTTGACTTGAACACGATAATAATAATAGTAATAATAATAATGACAGTTTCAAATAATGACATTTCATACTATTTATGCTTTTTCATGGTGTAGTGGAGCTGGATGACTCACTAGGAGGAGAACTGGTTCCTACAGCACCAAACTGATAAAAGAAACAGGATATTAAACAGCTAATAAACATTTAGAGGATGTATGTTTCTTTTTAAATCCTTTCCTTGCGTAATTGTTTGAATTTCTACAGGCTGTTGAATGCATGCTGGCAACCACATCTAATGCAAGTGAGGTGATGATGTCATGTTGTTACAGCCGGACCATGTATGACTGAGGCATTGAGGCATGAGATTCAGCATATTTCCAATTTATTTCACGTAATTGTAAGATTAAACTAATGTGAAATGTAGTTAGGAATTGTACATAAAATACTTAATAATGTGGACAGAAGTCCACAACAATACGTTTGAAGAAGTTTTTGGTTTTCATTTAGCAGCCAAAATCATACTTTCAAACATATGTTTCATTACTGAGGGCCAATTTTTGCTTTTTTCTCAATGCTGCGAGCATTGTTTGACACTTCAGATGGAGACGTACTCTGTCAGTAACCACGAAAACACAGTGTGAAAGACATTTCAAAATAAAGAATATAATCATCTTTAGGCTGACAATGTAGACTGATGGTTTTGGTGATGAGTTTCCATAGATTGGATCGGGTTTTTGCTAAACCAATCGATATATATACAAAGATCGATGGATTGTTACACTATTAGTGCCCATGATTTGCACTAAAGGACATGTCAAATGGAAGCAATGCAAGACTTGAATAATTCACCTGTGTTTGTCTCTATAAAGAATAATAGATGTGCTCACCCAGGGAGGATGTATAGCATTTCCATTAGAGGCCACTTCAGCAAGAGGCCTGAGCAGCAGTAAAACCATTGTTGTCGGCTATTAACCAGCATGTGCTGTAAATGAAAGGCCCAAATGGTGCTTGTTAGTGGTCTCTCCCACACCAGCCATTACAGACAAGAATGGCTTTAATAGCCACCACTTTGCCAGGAGACAAACAAGTACCACAGAAGAGCAATAGTTGGATTTTCACATGTATACAGATCCACTAATTACTGCCTGGAATCCAGTCCAGGCCTCTTGATACATGTGTAGGTGTTAGAAATGCATTCTTCATGTGTAAGTCAGTCACATCTCATAAATGAATAGCAGCTCAGGAAACTGTATGAACGTGTGTGGAGTTTCCTGAGCTTGAACTGTTGCTTTTCTTTGAATGGTCAAGCTCCTGCAAAGCAAAGCTGTATTTTATGCACAGTCTACATTGTAGCCTACGTGGGCTCCCTATGCCACCATGAAAGAACGTGTCAATGAACACGTAGGCATATGGACAGTATATGCTATGCTATAGGATAGGTACGGCATTGATTAGACGCAGCACTTCAAATGTTCAAGGATGCGCTTGACTCTTAACCTTTTAATGAATGGTAACAAATATTGAAATAATATCAAAGATGGAGACACATTACAAAGACGATTAAGGCCATGACCACACGGAGACGAGTTTATGTGTATCTTAAAAAGTTTTGTAGCATATGGATGTTTCATCCACAGAGAACTGGTGTTTTAGAGCCTGAATACAATCATTTGTGAAATCTGAAGCCGATGATACCAGAGCCCCACCTCTCTCTCAACCTCCATGCGCTAACTCCATTTAACAATGACAAAACCAATGCCGGACACACTTTGGTACTGGTGCCGCAGAAGCTGCTGAATGTTATGTGTCTGTTCATCCACCCACACAAATATCTCCTTTTTGCTTGACTGGTATTCTCTGCTATCTTCTTCTTAGTGTGTATGTTTACATGGCTCAAGTTTAGTGCACATGTCCTCTTGTCTGTTTTTGGTGTTTTTCTGTGGCAGGTTTACAGCACCACTTACAGGCCTGCTAGTTTAGCTACAGTATTTTCACTTGTTTGTGTGAACTGTATTTACGGAAAATGTTTTTATGAAGATCGGCATGGTTTCCCAGTGTAGAGACATCCACAAGTTTTCCATTCACAACACAAAAGAAGCATGGGAAATGGTAGCTGCTAAGAAGACAATTTCATACCAAAAAAGTACAATGAATTCTGTCAGATGGACATGGGTTGGTCTTGCGTGAACCTCCTAGCTATGCTATGAGTTTGTAAAAACACTTTTAAGATATGTCTCTGTGAAATTCTGGTACTAGCTATGCTATGAGTTTGTAAAAACACTTTTAAGATATGTGTCTCTGTGAAATTCTCGTACTAACGCTGATCTAAAGACCCAAACTACGGCAAAATCACAGCAATCTTTGATTTAGGTCTTTTTTGTTTGTCAGTGAGGATACATAAGACCAGTTAGTGCACGAATGGAAGGACGTCACAGATTGCCTGGAATTGTAATGTTATGAAGAAATACTGATGGAAAATCTTGCGTTTATTATAATGTAACTTATTATATTATATTATATATTCATTTAATATAACATAAAAATATATGAATCATATCTGTTTCTGTTAAATCACAGGAAAAACTATCTCAACATGCATCAATGAGCCAGAATATTATAAGGGTTACAAAAGAAAATAAAAAAAGGAAAATACATAAAATAAAACACAACAATACTAAGAAAAGGCATTTATGGTAACAGTTTAGGCTGATGTAAAGTAATCATCAACAATACAAAAGACAAAAACAAGTTTGGAGACAAAATCTGTTAGTAATTTCACCTCAAACTCTGGTGGTTGGGCTTTTTCTTTATATCCGCCAACGTTCACATGAGGTGAAAGAGTTATTGGCGGGGATGTTGTGGAGGACAAGACACATTGCACACTGAGTTTTCCATTGACAAACAATTACACCAGGAAAGGATTTAAAAAGAAACATACATCCTCTAAATGTTTATTAGCTGTTTAATATCCTGTTTCCTTTATCAGTTTGGTGCTGTAGGAACCAGTTCTCCACCTAGTGAGTCACCTCGTGAGCTCCACTACACCATGAAAAAGCATAAATAGTATGAAATGTCATTGACGTAGCCCAGGATTCTTATTATTCTTATTATTCTTATTCTTATTCTTATTCTTATTCTTATTCTTATTCTTATTCTTATTCTTATTCTTATTATTATTACTTTGCAGCAGATGAAATTGTTTGCATGACTTTGTGTTCTCTGGCCTTTATTTTTATCTTTTTATTTTTCTACGCAAATGTAGACCTTCACTTGTACAATTGTACAAGAAATGTGCACACTGCTTGTAGTAACTTTACTGGAAATTTTAATTTTCTTCTCTGATGGCCAAATTTTGTTTTTCTCTAACAAGCCCTCATCTCATTTTACATTGATTTTGAATAGGAGAACAAAAAGCTACTTGATGCAGGTAGCAAACAATCTTGACACAACTGTTGATTTGCATCAGTTGTGCAGTCCTATGGTTGCATTCCTCGTGCACAACTTAGCAGAACATTGAAGGGTTTTTAGAGCACAGGAGGTCTTGATTCCATGTCTGACCTGTATTTGTATCAGAGTAAGATCTATTTTGGAGATCAGCACGGGAGTAATACGGATACTTCATTCAAAAAAGTAAAAAAAAAATCCACCAACATGCCCACCTTCCATCAGTTTTCCGTTCACCATTCGTTGATGTATTTTTGAGAATTGAGAATGTTGTGATCAGTCAGGCAGGATTTACACTTTCTATTGTTCAACCCGAGCTGATGAGACTTTGACTTAAGGTGGGTTGGTGGTGTGCTTCAGGAGAAAACACCTTGCGTAAGTTGAAACCATTGATGTTCCTGGATGGTTGAAGTATCTTTCAACCACTGTTCCAAGCTGTTAAGTCTCAGAGCAAATGATTTCAGGAGTTCTTTCAAAGAAAGGTAAGGAGGCCTAGCATTCCCTTAACGCATTAACAATCCATGAAAGAGCAGTCCCTCATTTATCGAAAGATGGAAAAAAAGGGAGAAAATGAGACGACAGTGTTTCCATGCCAATATCAGTTGAACTTTCTTCATTAGGTATGTATGTAAATCATCAAGCCCTGGGCACAAGCAGTACAGGCAAAAGCTATTACTACTACTTTTTTCTGGGTACCTGGCTCACCCACTGTACTTGCCCTATGGGAGGGGGCTGGGTCAATAGCCCAGTTGCTTGAATCTGACCGGGCGTGACACCAAGATGAAGAGTGATTAATGACACTGTTGAAAAGACTGACCTCATCCAGCACCTAGGGAAGGAAAGAAAGGAAAGAGGAGGTAGAAAAACGATAAAAAAAGATAGCGGTACAGAAACATCAATGTGATGAAGTGAATGAAATTAATAGTTTAATGCATTGTAATTACTGTTGAGTGTCATCTTATTAGCTTAATTTGGATGATAGCAGTTTTTGTTGACTGTGAAATTGACTGCTGTGGTGCAAAGGGTCGCCCCCGAAAATCTTGCCCGGGGCAACAAATTGGCCTGGGGTGGTGACGTAAACTGTGAGTTTTCAGGGGAGGACCTATGTCACGTCCTCAAATGATAGCATTGTATATGTACTAATGTGCTATGCAGCTAATGTGCATGTATTACACACAGAAAAACATACAATGTCATTTCACAGCAGCTGTATGTTGAACAGTAAACTTCTAAAATGGCTAAAGTGACTTCAGGGTCTGTCATTACATGTCATTCCCTTAACTGCTGCCTGTAAAAACAGTAAATGGAAGTCTATGTGTGATCCTTCTGTAGTGTCTGCAAGCAATGTGTGTGTGTTTGTGTGTGTGTGTGTGTGTGTGTGTGTGCGAGAGAGAGAGAGAGACAGACAGAGAGAGAGAGAGCGAGAGAGAGAGTGTGTTAATTGTACCTGGGCAGCAGTCACAAAATATGACTGAAGTTGTTCACAGCTTTTTTCCCCCTCATGCACATGATTTTATAGGTTTGACTGTTGTTTTCTGCAGTACTGTGGAGCTGGAGATTTGGCAGGACTTTGAGTCAGGGAAAAGCTGGATGATTGACAGGACTGCTCCTACCTCCATAGTTCCTTTAAACGTGTTGGCTCATTGATGAAGCAGTTTGGGTTAGCAGGTTAGGAGGTTAGCTTAGGGAAACAATAAGTCTATAGCTGCCACCTGCCCTCTGATCACCCTTAACCCCTTTGCACAGACAGCTCCTGGGTGTAATGACGGGATAAGTGCTTCTCATTGAGGGGTAAGTGCAATAGAGATCAACGGTGACCTCTGGTGTCCAAACACTATTATTTATTATGTGAGGAAATACTGTGAAATCTCACTATTTCATTCATTCCTACTGAGAAATATAATTTCTTCAATAGCTTCTAGGTGTAAAAAATATTCCAATGCTTTTTCTTTTTCCCCCAGGAATATTTGGGTTGAACCCTATTCATTCATTCTTTGGAGAGAAATATAATCAGTGTGGGTCTGGTCCAATTCACCACTACTGGTCTGATTGCTTTGATGTCATGGGCAGACTTTCATACTGATCTCAATCATGTTACCATTATAGCAATTTCTCCACAAAGTAAAACATTTTCTTCTTTCTTAAAATACTGAATGTGCACCAAAGGCAAAGGAATGGCCCCGTTATTAATATAATGACTGACTGTAACTATGCCAGGGATAATTTCCTGTACAGCAGCTGTCATTTTTGCTGGTGCCTCAGTAGACACATCATTTATCATCATCATCACCCAATGCAGAGGGTGGGAATTAGAATGATTGAATGTGCCATTTCAAGATCAGAAGTGTCTGAGTTTAAATCATTTCAAAGGTGTTTATTTTTCAAACATCTACATACTCTTGCAAGGACTTTGAGAGACCTTTGTTTGTCTTTGAATATTTGACACTATCCTGTTAGTACCGGGGTATTATTTATTGTCATTTTCACTGTGACTGGATATGAGGGTGTTGAATATTCACTTGCTGCCAGAGGGGGGCAGGAGTGATTCGTTTTTCATGATCTGCCTATTTCTACTGTATGTGGCGGTAAAAGACAAACCTTTAAGCTCCACTGCTCCTGTAGACCCATAGATAAAGTCCCTTTTGTTTGTTTTGTCTTTTCTTTTTTTTCCTCCTTTTTTTATTGCATGGCAGTTGTTGTTTCTAAATGTTGTTCTTCCTCTGTTTTAGAGCCCTGATCCGTTTTTGCCTTACATGTCCATGGATATGTCATGTCTCTAATGTCGAGGGCAGACCAAAGATTCCAGGTGCAACTGGGTTGTTTCTTCAGAATTCTCAGCAGTCTTATCGTTTCTATTGCACCCCGGCACTTGCAGAGCAGTTGAGTTGATTCCACCTGTTTTACGGCAGGTTATGGTTGCATATAGTTTAAAACATTCTGACCAGGCAGCTGTGAGCTGGCAGTGGGGAGTGAAGCTCTGTGGCTGGGTGACAGTGATGGGCAAAAGTTCTTTTACGTGTACTGAATCATTAGAATCCATTAAGTAAAGAGTTGTTCACTGCTGGAGCTGCTGGAAGAAAGGAACTGCATAATAATACGTGTTTTCACATAAGTCCGTGAAACACCAGAAAAAGTCAGAGAGGCATTTTAGAGGAACTGAGTTATGATAAGTTTCACTTGTATAGCACCAATTTACAACAGCAGTTATCTCATGATACTTAGCAAACTCACTATGAGCAGCTGGAGGAGAGGGAAAACTTTCTTTTACAGGAACAGAACTGGGTAGATCCAAGGCTACATGGATGGTCTTCTGCCTCAACCGGTTGAGAAAGAGAGATCGAGGCACCAGCATTCATTTATGTCTAATCAGCTGCTACTGATGCTAAAGCTACATCAGAAGCACTGTCACAGTCAGACGTTGCAAAAATGTGAAGAAAGGTTAAATTTAACTGCAGAAATATGTGGACAAGAGGAGTTGAGTCCTTTGGTGCGTTTGTTGTGCTGTTCCCCTTTTAGTTAAAATGCGTCACTGGACGTTACGTCTACTGCTGTCAGAATTCAAGACTTCAAAACCAGCAGCAAAGACTGTTCCTCATTCTGGCTATTCATTCTGAATGTGTTATTCACCCAGGACAAAGTTATGATTATCCAGCATTACTGAATAAAATATTTCAAAACGAATATGCATCCTGAGAATCACTGTTTGAAATCATTAGTGTCACTGTTTTTTCACAGTGAAAGTTTGTCTAGAGCAACCAAAAGAAGTACACACATTCTAAAAATAAACTACTATGTTAATCTGCGTTATCATTTGTTCATTTTTTTAATGTATTGACATATTATGTTATAAATACGTATGTATATACGTATATAGTGATAATCACAATGTATGTATATTGTTGAGTTTAAGTATTGAGGTTTCATACTCAAATATATGTAGTTGTAGTGCTTTCCCTTTTACAGCTTGTGTTGAGTATTATTTGCACTTCCCTTGACCCTTGTGTAGAGGGCAGAGATGCCAACTGTCTGAGAACTGCCATCTGTAATCAAACACATCTGTGGACTTGAATCAACCTTTTTCAGGAAGAATTTCCGGGAGTCACTCTGGAATACATCGTTATGTCATGCAGAGGGATGTAGATTCCTATAATCAGCAGGGAAATGGTCTCATCTCAAATCAGAGAAACAAGGTATTTTGCGGCGTTGTCATGATGCTTTGCTTCGCATTGTGTGACCTTGAGGTGCTTTCACACAAGCATCACAGGCTGTGAAGAGCTCTGCTGAAAGCTTAGCTGTGGCTATTGAGATGAATATTTCATCGTTCTCTTTTTTTTTTTCTACTGCTGTCTGTCTGAGCACCCTAACAATTATCTTACCACTTCCCTGTGCACATTCAGAACAGGGTGTGTGACGGATTGTTGCTGAAGTCAGCCTGACGATAGTGCTTGGAAAGCCCTGGTGTCGTTGTGGCACAGAGAGTGTGATTCTAGGAAGCTGGTTAGCAATTTACAATTTGAAAAATGTCTGTAAGCCTTGTATTGATCTACTTATCTATGCAATTATTGTTATTATTGTTGAGGGATTTTTATTTATTGTTTACGTTGTTTCTTGGATTTAAGAAATGCAATAATGAATAGAACAACCGTTGTTTCTTCTGTGGGTAGTAATAATAATTCAATTAACAAAGAAATAATAAAAATAAAAATAATGTGTGCAACTCAACGACGCTGCACAAACAAGAGCAAGCTTTGTCAAGCCTAGTCCACACATATATACATTTTTAAAACCAAAGCTTTTTCTGTGCCGTCATCCACATGCAACCAGCATTTTTAAAAAGGTTTGTTAGTCGAAGTCAGTCTCTATTACTGCAAGTGACACATGTCGATCAGGTTTTTGTGTCGCAGATGAGCTTTTTCATCTTTTTCATCTCATTAATTATTTCAATGTGATGGCACAGAAGGCCTTAATTATATCAAAAATGTGTGAAGAGGAACAGATTGTGATTGATCAGTGGCATGTCTACAGAGATGTGGGTGGAGGCGACAGTCATGGCACTCGCAGTGCATTAGCAGATGGTTGGTGATAAACTCCAACGAGGTTAATTAGCCTGATGAGTTCAAATATGTTTGATTTGCCTTCTTTTATACAGTTGGTTGATTATTGCCTTCATATGGTCGGTGGAGGTCCTTTCAGTCTCCATTCCGTTGTGGATATTTGCACATTGTACATGTGTATTATGATGGCAATTTGTCCATACTGTAGTAGTGGACATTTACACAGAGAATATGTAAGTATGATGACGTTCATCAAGAAATTCAAACCATTACACAACAACAACAACAACAAGGTTTGTTTGCAAATTAGCATTTGAGAATCGGATTGAGGAAGTTGGAGAAACGAATGTCATGAGGAAATACAAGAAAGGTAGCCTGTAAATTCAGACACACCACCCGTAGATGTGGATTGTCTCTGGTCCGTCTATGCGCGTCAACAGTAAACGAGATGAACATTTATTTCAGAGACTAACAGAAAGGAAAGGAAACTATTTCCATTCCACTGCCATCCATCAAATTCTTCTTTCACTCCTTCGGTACTCAATCTGTACCTGGAAACCGGTAGCTATACGTCTGTGTCAGACTTTTCCTGCCCAATCTGTTCCATGCATGCATGAACAAAACGCTTTACAGCAGTGTTCAGAAAAAATGAACAAATAATAAAACGTTGCCATCGATTCAATTCACCTTGTTAGTTGCTCTGATTGGTGGCAATGCTGTCCCATAGCGTGCGGTGGCAGTGTCCAATAGTGGTGCAATGGTTTGATCTGCCAGAACCTACATCTCTACACATGTGGGTCTGGTTCTTCAGGCTATAGCAAAGGAGCATCTGTTAAGTTTCCCAAATTTATTGACATGTGTGGCAATTTTAACAACCTTTGTGACTGGGCCAGTGCCTCTAATACTGCTTTCTTGCTGCTGCGGCACATTTTCCTTGTGCCTTTAAACAAATTGTCAAAGGTAAGCGAGCAACATTAAAGCCAATATTGACCGGCTTTGTTGCGAATATGAGCAACTTTATATCACACTGTGGCTAGGAAGCAGAAGGCATTTCATTAAGATGTGCTTATTTCTTAGTACCTGCAGGCAATGTGGTATCACCAGTTTCCAATTTGCATATCAATGTATTCTATTACATTGGTGTATTCTGTGAAAGATTTATTATGAGCAGTTAAGCATTACAGACTTAACACAGTCTGCCTTTATAATGGTGTTACTCTCATCAAAGATGGAACACTGTTATTAAGACCACGGCTACTGGAGCGCAAACACTGAGTTGAATAACAAATTACAGAACTTGGTTTAACAGCACTGTGAGGTACTTCAAACATTCACTTGATTAGGATGTAAACGAGATGCTGTTTGTTCAAAGGATATCGGGAGGCAGAGACCTGTTCAGGAAGATGACTGATACAAGATGGTAAGAACAATCACAACTTGCACAAAGCTAAAAACACGCTTCCATGATGGACCAAAGCCTTTTTTTGTGGACTAGTTTATGGACTTTTATTTTTATTTTCCATTAATGTTGTTTGTGTTGTGATGTGAAACCAACACATGTATTATGTTTGGCCTCCTGATGTTCATTCTGGTTAGCAACAGGTTTGTCAAAATCTCACATAGCAAATCTCACAACGCCATATGCATCAGAATTAGCAGGGAATTAGCAGACTGGCCAGATTCTGTGTTTATATCACAGACAAACATTAGAATGTCATCAAGTGTGTATCTGGCTGACCAAACAGCAAAGTTTGGTCAGCCTCTTAACACCCTACAGGTCAGCAGGTGGAACTCCAGTTTCAGGAACAGGAGGAAACCACAGGGAGTCCAGGAAAGCAGTGCTGACACCTATGTAAACCACTCTTGTTACCTACAAGAGCACTTAACTCTTCTTGTCCATTAGTTGAATGGGTTGCACAGAACAGGTGGACAAGTTTACAAAGTGACATGAACATGAACAAAATGTTTATCAACATTTTAAGAAGCTGAAAAAGAAAAGCTAATTTTTCATCTCTAGCCTGCATGATATCTTGTCTGTGGATTTGTTTTTACCATGGACTTCACATCGAGGAATATGAAAGCGCAAATAATGAACATGACAAAATGGGAAATTCCCCAGATTTCTTCAGGGTCTCATTTGCCAGGCAGCTGCTGGGGAAACAAAAAACATAAAGCTTTTGTCAACAGCCTTTGAGACGATGGTTTTGCATTTATCCCCTTTGCAATTTATCTAAAGTCATTTTGCTTAAGTCACGTGGAAGCTTTATCCCCCAGAATGTATCTAAGAGAGAAATAATAAAACACCAGACTGTGAAGTCAATTTAATTTCAAGTAGCACTGCCATTAAAAGCAACGTGGAGTGAATTATGCCCAGAATGAATTACCTTATCGTCATAGCTTGATAGTGAAATGAGTTGCTACACGTAGGTCACCTGTCATGCCGCCATATTCACATGCTCCATCACAGAGGCAACAATCCACATGGCTGTTACAGGCAGGTGATCTTCCAATTCTAATAACGTCCAAATTTGGCTAAATCCTTGCAAATGGCGACGAAAGCTCCACCATCCACCAGTTCAGATATATAAGCACTGATGTTCACAGACTAGCTTTTTCTGTGACAACGCTTCTCTTCAGAAGCACTTCTTAACAACTTCACAGATGAAATTGGATCAAATGTCCACTTTTGTGATGGAGGCGGGCTCAGAGCCATGTACAGAGTCTGTGGGCGGGGCTTAACAGGATGATGACAGTGGTTATATACACAGCAAAGATCGCTGCTGCTGCTGAGGTTTGAATCGTCTTTGGCGTCAACAGGAAACAATGTTTCTATCCAAGACCAACAAAGTAACATTTCCATTCTATTGGAGTCTCTCCATCAAACTCTTCCACTCTTCTCCAAAACAAACTCTGACAATGACTCATTTCTCTGATAATGTTACCTTGTTCGTTGCTCTGAATTGGTTGCACTATCCAATAGTGTGCAGTGGTATTTTGAAGGGCTATCACTCATTGTCAGAACCTGTTTACATATGGATCTGGATCTCCAGCGATGGTAATCATTTTAAATCGATGTGAGATCGGCAGTAATGCATGCATTTTGCCAAGATCTCCATAACCTGTGGACCTCTTGTTGGCTAACAGGAGTCTGATGAACACTAACACTGTGACAAATTAAATTTCCCCAAGGAAATAAAAGGAGTTTGTTTTTGAATAAATTGAATATGACAGGATGTACAATAAGTACAATAAATAATTAAATACACACTATTTCTGTGGGCAGGAGTTCATTACTTGCACATTATGTGACACTGGCTTGTAGGTTTGTTTATTGATTATTGTATGCAGTATACAAGACACTCTGTGTCATATATCATCAGCCAATCAATCCAGGTACATGAACAAGTTAAGACTGGTTTGTAATGGTCAATATCTATTTTTTCTATTCAATTTATATTTTCACAGGTCATATTAATCAACTGTTCATAAGCAAACAATTATACATAAAACAGGCCTTTGTCCATAAACGATGCCATCTACCACTTTAATGTATTATTTAGATCAAATCTCATTCTTTCCAAGAAAATACTACACTGCAAAAATTCCAAATCATACTAAGAATATTTCTAATCAAAATCTTTTGTTAAACGTTAAACATCACCTGAAAAGCTGACTTGACATCCCCATGTGTCATTCTTCAATTGTTTAAAGCAAATGTTTACATTAAAAAGTAAAAAAAAAAATATGTGTTTTTATTGTTTTATTACATGTTGTACGTTTTGTTTACATAAAACAAATCTTGCTCTAGCAGCAGAACTTATTTGACATGAGAATATGCTTGAAACATGAGAAAAATGTCCAAAAACTACTTTCTTTTTCAGGTGATTCATCTTGTTTTAAGTGTAAAGAGATTTATATGACTAGAAATGAAACATTTTGACAAGAAATAACTCCAATATTCTTGGTGAGAATTTGAGATTTGGCAGTGTAGAGTGTGTGTGTGTGTGTGTATGTTGTGTAACAGATAGACAGGTCGACAGCTAAGTGCAAACAAAAGTCAAGTGTGCACAGGTGACAGAAAGGCAGGCAAAGTATCTTTTTGGTTTGTCTGTGTGTGTGTGTGTGTGTGTGTGTTTGTGGGTGTATACATGCATGCATGTGTATGTGACTGACAGACGTAAGCTTTTATGCGCTAAACAGTTTTGGGTACTTAAGCCTGGCTGGATGCAACATGCTGCTGAGTTACTGTGCACCAGCTGTCCCTTCTGCTTCATGTCAGCATTGACAAAATGGTAGAAAATATTTATTTTTCTGTGTGGTAATTGCTTGTTTGCCTCAGTTGACCTTCAGCAGAAAGCGTGGGGGCAAATAGTAAAAGCTGGACTTCATATATTGTTGCCATGAGTGCACAAACTGGTAAGCTTTCAGCCCTGGCTTCCAGCAGGATGCTTTGGAGCTCCTCAGGGAATGACCATTTGCCTTAATGACCATGTTTCTGCTCGAATTAGTGTGCTGGAGCTTTATTAAAGGGAGAACAGAGAATGATGATTTGATCAAGCTTGTGCGGGCACCTCAGCAGGGCAGATTTAATGGATGTGCTCCACTGCAGCCAAATTCCTGGCTGGTATTTTTTTTATTTTTGCTCCTCATCACTGGTTTATTCATGGAAGTTTGATATTTTGCTGTTATATTTGATGCTTGCTTTCTTATTTGGTTCCCTCTTGAGGATAAACCCTGGTTTTGGTGTTTGCTTGCTGATACATATTTTTTGTGTCTTGCTTTTTATTGATATTAAACTTGAAAACCCTGCAAGATTATATGACAAGAATTTCCAATTAAATGTCACACATGAGATAAGGTAAGATAAGCCTCAAACAGTATCTACCAACAACACAGATTCTGCCTTAATGCATTAGTGATTATAGGAGTTGGCCAGTGAAATCTTTCTTTAAGGCAGCATGAGCAAATTTGCTGCAGCAATTACTTTGCTGCAAGCTCTGCAAGACAAGATGCTGCACCCACTTCAAACAGAATGCCAAAATTGCAATGCCAGAGCAGATAAGATGAAACGATCAACATCATTTCCGTTTGCCTTATCAGATAGATGCTGACTGCTGTAAGGAGAAGGATGAAGGATGACCCTCATATTGCTGAAATTAGTTTTCATGTACTATATGAAGACAGGAGATTAGAAGATACATTCCTTTAGTTCTAAAGAACTATCTGGGACTTGTATCTATGGTGTCATCACAAAAAGTCAAAAGAGCGGTGGCAGCATGGTTACACTCTCACTGGATATGCCTTCACATGAGGCAGAGTGTATATAGTAAGTGCAAGGAACAGCAAGGTCGTGTTTCTGAAATAACGAAATTATTGACTGTGAAATACTGTTGTAATACTGATTTGGGGGATTCATGGACCTACATTTTGCATTCACCACATTTTGTGGGGGCATGTTTGCAATCAAGGTCTGCTTGTGTGGCATCGGTGGGTCAGCGACATTTCATAATTGTAATTTTAAAAATGGATAGGTTTAATGAAATCTAAATTACGATGAGTCGTTGGTACAAGCTGTGACTCTTTCCACTTGCAGTGCACCATTAATTGCAGTGGGCTGTTATTATTCACAAGGGTTTATAATTAGGAGGGAGTCAGGAGTGTTTTATGGAGGATAATTGCATGCATCTATCCACTACAATTGAGCTGCAGGGCAGGAAGCTACATTTACACTTTTATATCAAAGGAGGTTGTTTTGACCTTGCTTGAAACTGATTTTGAATCAAGCATCAAACAAATAATTTTTTGTTAACATCACTCTTCATTTTACACATTCTGATGATATCCTTTGGTGGCATTAACAATTACCTCTTGAATTACACCTGTCAGATTTCCACTAAAGTGCCTTTAGGACATGCCAAAATATGCAAATTGGAAATTTCTTAGTGATATGAATCAAACAGAAATAAACAGCTTGGAATAGAAACTGCTCCAAATACTGGATAAAGACACAGCGGACACTGTGATGCAGTTCCCAGGGCCCTCACCGGAACTTTCATACATCTTTCTGACATTTAATCCTCCTATTCTGATGATAGGAACCTGCTTGTGTCACTTTACATGCTCTAATAAATGTTGTCCACACAAATATGAGTGTTAACGCACTTTTTTGGCTCAGTGCATCTGTACCATATGGTGCCATGTGGTGTTAATGTGCTGTCTGCTCAAAATGCAGAAAATACACATTATTTTCATTTTCAATGCAAGTGAGTGTGATTTGGAGAGAGACGCAGTGGGCAGTGGGCAGCTTCAACACAGACTGCTTCGACAGCTGTTTTCCAGGATGTCTATTTCAAAGCAATGTTCCTTATCAACGTGACAGGGGAGAACAGCTTGCTCTTGTTCAGCTGGGCCGACTTTTACCACATTTAACGTGAGAAAGTTGAACAGGTAGCACTAGGGATGGGACATACTGTGATGAAACTTCAGGGCGTGTGTTGAGAATTTTTCTTTGTGAAGCGTGTATGGAGGCTTGTATTGTTTGGGGTGGCTGGTGTCATCAATGACAAAGCCTGACCGGTCCCAGAAGTTGTTTGAATTTCTGAGAAACTATGATGGAAAATTTGCGAATTTGCGACTGATGTATTTCTTTCTCTCAAAAGCAGAAGTCATTTATTTCCAAAAGGAGGAATCAACTGAACTGCACTGTGGAACAAATACTGTTTTTAATACAAATGAATTGTAAACAAATGGAAAGTAAATTAAATAACAACGCACCCCTAATCTCCATCACTGTATCACAAATATTCAAAATTAACTGAAATAAACTGAAAGCTTCTTGAAGGTTTATCTCGCCATCACTAGGTAGAACATCCTTCAACGTGAAGAGTGTGCTGTTCTCATCAAAATGAAACAGCCTGCTCATATCATTTCTAGTGAGATGATTTTAAGGATTTGAATAAAAAGCTAAAACACAAAATAAAGTAGGCTAATTTACATGGAATACTAACAT
Source organism: Aeoliscus strigatus (assembly GCA_901007665.1). Taxonomy (NCBI): domain Eukaryota; kingdom Metazoa; phylum Chordata; class Actinopteri; order Syngnathiformes; family Centriscidae; genus Aeoliscus; species Aeoliscus strigatus. The sequence goes on from CAAKHB010006892.1 coordinate 17,386, forward strand.
AATTTCACTCCTATGTTTGTAGACCAACAACGGACTACCACAGGCCCACAAGTGCCCTTCAGTCACTCAAAATGGCTGACAGGAACTGGCTTATGATAAGTTGTGTGTTGTTCTTAAGTAATTAAGAAACATGTGAGTATTTTATCCTTTCACCATAATTTTTAGATCTGCCACCTTTTCAGGTTTTTTTCACCACAGTTAATGTCACAAGTTCAACATCTACTATTGGAGACTAAGAGTTTCCTGACACCTTCTGTGGAGTATCAAGCAAAAGAGATGAAATGCCTACTTGAGATAAGATGGCTGGAGACACAAGAGGGATGACTGGTGTGTGTGTTATTCATTATTTACCATCAAATTTCACAGTGCTCAGCTGCATTTGTGTTTTACTTGAAATGCAGTGTCCTTGCAGCACCGAGGGAGATAACAGAGGGAGATAATTGACATCCTTGACTTCTCGTACATTTTTTAACTGTTGCCTTAATGTCAATGAACAGCTTGAACTACACTCTGCTGTATTGCATGAAATACGGCAGGAGACAAGGTGGCCCTGTCACAGCAATCGGATGAATGTCTTGGACGCCTCGGAGCAGCAAATGGAAAATGAATTTTATATGCACATCATAAATATTCACGTCAAAAGACGCAGCAGTTGTCAGTAACCATTAACATTTAGCGACTTACCTGTTCATCTGTGTTTCTGTCAAAGACAACTGTTATATAAAAATATAAGTGTGTATGGTATTTTACTAAGGTGATAAAAACAAATGTTAGATGCTTTGGAAATGACAGAGCTGTGGCTCACATCATACAACATTTTTAAGGTAAACCTTCAGGGCATGTAAAGAATCATGGTGTGGTCATGATTCAAATACAAATTGTGTTCGTTTTCAACAGATATGCTGCAAAATGCAACCGTCCTGAATTTGTGGACAATTTGTGGAAAATATTGCAGTAAAAGGATCCACTCACCTTCAGCTGCTATCGCTTGAAGTAAAGCTGTATTTACCCTTCTGCATTGAATTGACATGGACTCTATGCGGATGCCCTATGCCATGTTAGCGTTTATATTTCTGTCTACATCTGTCTGCATCACTTTGTACTGAATCTGGCGAGAAGTTTTTGTTTTTCCTGGTTACCAGTATTTTCTTTGACCTCAAGCGATTAGATCTTGTTACAGATCTTGTTTCCCCAGTAACTACAACAGCATAATTTTCCGCTCACTTTTCCTATTCAGCAAATCCATTTTGGGCAGTTCTATTTTGTCTGCAAAGAGCTAAAAGAGTTGGGAAAAGTCATGTTCAAACAGTCCAGTCCCAGCTGTTGTCATCTGGGAAGTCCATGGAGATAAGGGACGCCCAAACTGTTTGTTAAGGACCTCCTAACCTACAGATTTGAGATGTCACCGGTTCCTTCACACCAGATTTGAATCAGATGCTCATTGTCAGGCCTCTGCAGAAGAGTGGAGCAGCAGGGTGACATCTAAAACATTGTTTTTTTTACATTCCTATCCGATATTCAATGAACAGTTTTGATAAGCCCAAGCATAAATCTATATTTTACCAAAATGGAACTCTCCGTGTGAGCTGAGGCAAAAGCAAACAAACACTAACAAGGGTTTAATGAAGACATGAATATTCTACAGCACAACACAGTAGCACGCTTGCTGCATATGCTAATTAAAAGCCTGAGGAAACAAATTAATAGGTGAAACATTTTCACTTCTCAATTTTTCCCAGTAGCTGTTGATCAGCGGGCTAGTATCAACTAACTTCAGCTGTATTATCAATGGTTTGCAGCCAGAAACTGCCTGCCAGTGATAACCACACGCGGGGGGTTAAAAATTTGACCAAAAAGTCAAGGAAAAAATTTGGCTCAAATTTGTGTTTTTCTACTTCGGTCGGCAATAGACACACGTGGGGGTTAAAAATTTGACCAAAGAGTCAAGGAAAAAAATTTGGCTCAAATTTTAGTTTTCTTCTTTGGTTGACAGCCGTGGGGTGAAAAATTTAGCCAAAAAGTCAAGGAAAAAAATTTGGCTCAAATTTGCATCAGTTGATGTCAGTCGGTCGTCGACACCTGCGGGGGTTAGAAAGTTGACCAAAAAGTCAAGAAAAAAATTTGGCTGAAATTTGTGTTTTTCTGCGTCACTCGACAGCCGCGGACCTGACAAATTTGACCAAAAAGTCAAGGTTTAAAAAATTGGCTCAAATTTGCGTCAGTTTATGGCAGTCAGCTCCCGACACCCATGGGGGTTAGAAATTTGACCAAAAGGTCAAGGAAAAAATTTGGCTAAAATTTGTGTTTTTCTGCTTCGCTCAACAGCCATGGACCTGAAAAATTTGAACAAAAAGTCAAGGGATCAAAATTGGCTCAAATTTGCGTCAGTTGATGGCAGTCGGCCCCCGACACCCTTGGGGGTTAGAAATTTGACGAAAAAGTTAAGGAAAAAATTTTGCTGAAATTTGTGTTTTTCTGCTTCGCGCGACAGCCGCGGACCTGACAAATTTGACCAAAAAGTCAAGTTTTGAAAAATTGGCTCAAATTTGCGTCAGTTGTTGCCAGTCAGCCCCCGATACCTGCAGAGGTTAGAAATTTGACCAAAAAGTCAATATAAAAAATTTGGCAGAAATTTGTGTTTTTCTGCTTCGCTCGACAGCCGCGGACCTGAAAAATTTGACCAAAAAGTCAAGGGATCAAAATTGGCTCAAATTTGCGTCAGTTGATGCCAGTCGGCCCCGACACCTGCAGAGGTTAGAAATTTGACCAAAAAGTCAAGGTTTAAAAAATTGGCTCAAATTTGCGTCAGTAGATGGCAGTCGGCCCCCGACACCCACAGAGCAAAAAGTAAAGGAAAAAAAATTGGCTGAAATTTGTGTTTTTCTGCTTCGCTCGACAGCCGCGGACACGACAAATTTGACCAAAAAGTCAAGGTTTCAAAATTGGCTCAAATTTGCGTCAGTTGATGCCAGTCGGCCCCCAACACCTGCAGAGGTTAGAAATTTGACCAAAAAGTCAATGAAAAAAATTGGCTGAAATTTGTGTTTTTCTGCTTCGCTCGACAGCCGCGGACCTGACAAATTTGACCAAAAAGTCAAGGGATCAAAAATTGGCTCAAATTTGCGTCTGTAGATGGCAGTCAGCCCCCGACACCCATGGGGTTTAGAAATTTGACCAAAAAGTCAATGAAAAAATTTGGCTGAAATTTGTGTTTTTCTGCTTCGCTCGACAGCCGCGGACCTGAAAAATTTGACCAAAAAGTCAAGGGATCAAAATTGGCTCAAATTTGCGTCAGTTGATGCCAGTCGGCCCCCGACACCTGCAGAGGTTAGAAATTTGACCAAAAAGTCAATATAAAAAATTTGGCAGAAATTTGTGTTTTTCTGCTTCGCTCGACAGCCGCGGACCTGAAAAATTTGACCAAAAAGTCAAGGGATCAAAATTGGCTCAAATTTGTGTCTGTAGATGGCAGTCAGCCCCCGACACCCATGGGGTTTAGAAATTTGACCAAAATGTCAATGAAAAAATTTGGCTGAAATTTGTGTTTTTCTGCTTCGCTCGAGAGCCGCGGACCTGACAAAATTGACCAAAAAGTCAAGGTTTAAAAAATTGGCTCAAATTTGCGTCAGTAGATGGCAGTCGGCCCCCGACACCCACAGAGCAAAAAGTAAAGGAAAAAAAATTGGCTGAAATTTGTGTTTTTCTGCTTCGCTCGACAGCCGCGGACACGACAAATTTGACCAAAAAGTCAAGGTTTCAAAATTGGCTCAAATTTGCGTCAGTTGATGGCAGTCGGCCCCCAACACCTGCAGAGGTTAGAAATTTGACCAAAAAGTCAAGGGATCAAAATTGGCTCAAATTTGTTTCAGTT
>CAAKHB010006894.1:0-13123 GCA_901007665.1 Aeoliscus strigatus
ATACGTGGAGAGAAAGAAATAAAAGTTATTACAACGTCATCGCTTTTCCTTGGCTTTTTGTCTCACTAATCCAGTGGGTCCACATCCCAGTAGTAGGGGTGACCGCGTCGGTCCCTCACACACCTCTTCTCATGATAAAAGGGCAACACACCCCGTCCTACGAGCAGAGGAGCAGTAATTTTCAGAGCAGAGCATTTTTCCAACATTTTTCCTTACCACTCCTTTTTCTTTTACCAGAGTTCTGTTCCCTCGCTCCTACAGAATTCTCCAAGTTTGTGCCGCACGTTCGTTCAGCTTAATCTTCGTTTTCTTTCTTCGTAACCAAGTTGTGCCTCTTAAGCTTGAGTATTACTGCCTAGAGTTAAACCAAATTTTACACTCTTTGCTTTGTTGTAGCAAATCCTATTTTTCTGCTTTTCATTTTTACGAGTTTTAGATTCTTGTACAGGATCACAAACGCCTAGCCAACGTTTCAATCCTCTCCACAAACCAGGAATCATTTTTGTCAGATCGTTACCAGAACTTTTGACCCAAACTCTGAGCCACCTGCAGTCCAAACTGCATCTGAAGCCTCCAGCACCATCAGCCAATCACCAGCTAAGGAACCGCTGGTGGGTTGCACTAAGTCACTGATCAGGAAGTGCTAATGGCAGGACCAAACATCTGGAGAACACAACGCTGTTCAAGGACAACCCACTTTGGAGACGTCACATGCAGAATCCAGCATCACTGGGTCCCAGCCTCAGCTCCTGAAGTCAATTAGGCTGTTACATCTCTGAGCTGCTCATAAGAGTTGATGTCAAAAGTCCAGTAACTGACACACACACACACACACACACACACACACACACACGCACGTACACACACTGCTCATCAGCAGCGATTCTCACATACGATAGGTTAGTCATTAGTTGAGTTATTAAGGGATTAATAATTGATCAATAACTTTCTCCTATCACCATCACCCCGAATTTATCTTTTGTCTTCTTTTACGTTCTGTGTCTGTTCTTTGTTTGTCTTGTGTTTTGTCATTTTATTATTATATGTGTGTTATTAGTATTTAGTCAATAAATACATAACTCGTTGTTGCCTGTTTCCTTTGTGCGCAGAGACATGATCCATTGAATCTAAAAGATCCCCTATGCTGCCCATGAACAAAAACTGGGTTATTGCTACACCAGAATGAATCATTCCATGAGTACATTTCTGTAAACCCTGAATATCATTCAACACAAACTTTTGCGACATGTAGCTGATTTAATTGATTTGGGGATAACTGTGGATGTACTTACTTCATTTTGTGGTTTTAGGGGTTTAATATGTAGACCATGGATTCTCTTGCATGTGAGATAAGATACATGTTTGTTTTTCTGAACAGGTGACTTCCCACGTGCCATTGTTTACGGCCAAAGCAGTATTAATATTAATAGTGACATAGCATCTTAGGTTATTTAGCGAATATAAACCATAAATAAAGCAGGTTCTTTATTCTTTCTAGCGACTGGAAATGATTCATGCTTCTTACTTTGGGAGACTGTAACAGGGGAGATCGACTGAGTGGGAAAAGGCTAATAAAGTAAGAAGACAACCATTATGGACCCTGTAACAGGTAACACTGACTCACCATGTCACTTGCAAATGAATCCATATTTTTCTCTGGATAACTTAATTAAGAATTTTGTCTGGCATAAGGGCCACATTCCATTACCCAGGAGTCACTCCCATAGCAACAATGGGAGGAAGGGCATGCTGAGCTGCCATAGTTTGAAAAAGTCCTGTCTGATGTTCTAACGCTGGAAAGTAAAGTCACAATGGTCAGTAGCCTAATAAAAACACAGAGCCACTAAAATCCGAAAATCCCAATTCATCGAATTTTTCATCTGTTGTGGATCAGCTGTCCTTTTCATCCTCAGTGTCTGGTCAGAATAGTTGAGCCCACTTTAGTCTCACTTTCAGACGTATTTACTGTCAGGAGCTTAAATGTCAGCATAACAATGAAATGCAAAAAAACAGGACATGCCCTATATTATAGTAGTATATAGTATAGTATATGGGTTAATTAAACATAAACATAATTTAAATTAAATCATGTGTTTAAATAAAATGACCAAGCAGCATAAAATGCGTATGTTATCTTTGTAAGTGCACAATCAACTGGATTATTTGAGCAATGAACTCCAATAACAGTTTACTCTGCAATTACAGATGAAAGCTGAATAAAGAAATATATATCAGAATATTGATTTCTGTCTCTTCTATGTAACAGATACCTAATTGATGTTCTGTCTGAAATCTTCTTTCATCTCACATAAAGACAACTGTCGGACACTAACCATGAAAGCACAATGCACGGCCGACTACTGCAATGTTATAGCCAAAATGTGATCGTTTCCATTTCTGTTTCTGCTTAAAGGAAAGACTGATCACAAATCTTGTTGTGTTGCACCTTGCAGCGCTGCTTAAGGCGGATTGCCAGGAGAGTAACGTCTACAGTATGTGTGGCATAATGACAATTTTCACATACTCTCTTACTTCACTCACACAGACGACTTAAACAGCCAAATCCTGAGATTTAAGATCAGAATTTCATTAAGAAGAAGTTCATTAACTCACACCGGCTACATTGCAGTACAGAGAGATTTGTCTCACTGCTCAGTGACCCACAATAGGATGAGCACTGGTTTAATCCAAACCAACTTCTAATTTACACAGATTAGACGAAACGTAGACATTTATACAGACATTTGCGGTCCCCAAACGATGAATCCTATTTATTTTGTCAATTTCCAGAGTTTAAGCCCACTCTCATTTTAAATCACTGATGTATCATTGCAGCCCTTGGTGTTTGATACCAATTGCACCGAGCAACATTTATTTATCTGAGGATGTAACAGGTTATAAAGCCGTTTATATCATATAAATCTACGCTGGCTGTCTGCACGGCACATGTATTAAAGTCATTCTTAGATTTTTATTCTCATGAGCTTTGTGATTAACACCTATATTAGCATGAGTCCACATTAAACATATGGGACGACGAGGTCATGACAATAGTGGGTTCCAGTTGCTCTCCAAAGTCATTTTCCTATGTCATTGTCCAGAACTCCCTGTTACTTCAGATCGCAGACCAGTGACATGGTTTAACCCCAAGTTCATAATTCACAACGACACACAGCATTACATGTCAGTCAAAACTGTGTTTTTGTCCATTTTAGTCACTCGTACACATAGAACTGACATACTTGTTGCCAATGGGTATGTTGCTATGGTGTAGTTGTGCATGGAATATGGCAGAATGTATGAACTCGCCTAGAGTGCTGTTTTCCAACCTACTATGTTGAGTTTGCACTGACGTCACTGTGAGAAAGGTACCGTAGGTGTGCCATGCTGGCATTTTACACAACACGCTGCTGTCATACAGCCTCACTAAGTCATCATAATTACCTGTTTGTTTGTTTATTTGTTTGTCTGGTTGCAAAATAGCTCAAAAAGTTATGAACAGATTTGAATGAAATTTTCTGGAAATGCTGATAATGGGACAAGGAACAGGGGTCTCATTTATGAAACTTGCATATAGGCCCAAAATGGAGTCAAAAACTGGTGTATGTCATGTTCATATAAACTGCAGTCACACTCGTGGGTAAAACCAGGTGATGGCGCTGCTGGAGGACTCTGTTCATGTCAGAGAAAAACTGCTCGTCAGCTTCACTGATATTCTCCAAGTTGACTATATATGGTGAAAGTGGGCGTGTTCAGGGGATAGGAGGCAGGGACCTGTGCACCATGTTCCAGGTGGTGTGTGATTTATAAAAGAACATTGCTTAAAGGTGTGTGTACGCACGGTTTTATAAATCAGATCATTAACTTGGTGTTGGTAGTGTTCTGGAACTATCTGGATCCAAGAATCTGATTCTTAGGATTCTTACTCAATGTGAGATAGGGACATTTTCAGCATATGTGGATGTAACTCCGCAATAGCATCAGTGAACTGTCTCTGTAGACCAGTGGTTAGTGAGTCTGTCTGTTAACCCACAGTTTGGGCCGTTGGAGCCCACTCAGGGACGGAGGGTTGTTTTTTGTTTCAATATTGGAAATAGAAAACAAAATGAGTTTGCTAATGATTTTTAATGATTTTTAATAACCATTTGACTGTTGGTGACAAAGGCATGTTTCGATGATCAATGAATTTATTACAGGAGATAAAATGTATGTAGGACGACAATACTGGGTGGAAATGAGCTGCTTGGCGGAGGTCTGCACTCTCATGCACTTCATTTTGTCTGAACAGCAGCACCATGTACCTCATTCTGAATCACTTTAAGAAACGTGGTGGTAACTCAGCTGTGGGACCTGTTACTTGAGCAACAAACATTGGATTTTCTCATCTTGATCAAAAATGTTGGTAAGAACAAAGTGAAATGATCCCACGGCATATTAAAAGCCTTTTTTTCTACAAAGACATCGTTAATCTAATAAATCAGTGATCGAAGTGTGAAAAAAACCCACACTTCAAAACTTACTTCAAAAAATCCTTTTTATGTCTGCACAACATAAGTGGCTGAAGTTAATTAAAGATGTAGATAATGGTGTACCTGAGAAATAATTTGTTGCAGCTATGTTCCTTTCATCCCTTCACATAGGGATTTGTGGCTATGGCCCCACAGTGCTTGTTTTAATCTTATCTTATTTGGCATTTGAAATAAACCGATTGATTCCGCTGCCCTCATTGAGAGATTCCGCATCTCAGCATGTTCAAGAGCATCCTTATCTCAGCACACCTCTCAGGCACAAAAGCCCTCAGTAACAATCAAGGTTCGAATGTTAACACACACACGTACACAGGTCTGAAACTTGAAAGAGAAGTGGAATAGCGGCCAGTGAGTGCAGAACCCATTGCACTGCTCTCCATATCTGTGAGGAGACTACTCAGCAGGTCCAAAGCACAGCACTGCAATATGATTTCACTGTCATTACCTCATATCAGTCACAGACGATCAGATGTTTGGGCTGTTAAAGCAGACAAGGCACACATCAAAACGGCCTTCTAAAGTTGGTGGTTCCTCATAGCATATCCAGTTTATTTAGTTACTTTGTGGCTGATGAAATTATTGCTGTTCCATCAGTTATGGTGAGTACTTGGCAAGCAAAAGCCCCTTAGTTTTTTTTTTTTAATTTCATTTTTGTAATATAGCACTTACTAAGCAGAATAGATTCATTTACATACAGTCCAGCAAAGAAATGCTGAATAGTGAAAAATAAAGGATTTTATTTAGCATGTGCTTGTGCTCTCACAAACTGCAGCATACTTTCAATCAATAGTAATGTAAATAAGCGTATTCAAACACTGATCAAAGCAAATACATTTTTAACCAGCACAAATTAAGTCATACATGCACTGAATTTCAATGTTACCCACAACTACATTATCATTTGACCCAATTGGTGTGTGTTTCTGACCTACTTATTGGTTGATCCTCCAGGGTTTGGCCTTTTGCACTTGTTAAGTGTGTACAATGGCAAACTCCTTTGATGTGCTATTATTGATTGCACAGATACAAGACACTGGGATGACCTACAGCGTATTGATTCCAGAGAGCATTCTGCATTCTGTAATGTATCCAATTTGTAAAAAACTCATTTTGCAATGCAGAAAGATACATATTAAAAACAAGAAATTGAAAATAATAATAATAACCAGAAAATCCCTCTTCAAGAAATTTTGCGGTGGGTCTGCTCGTTGCCGTCTGCGTGCCGCCCATCGCCCTGTCGTCCACCCGAAATGCAGAGCTCAAGCACCGTAGGCCGTTCTTACGAATGGCCTGTTGGCGTCCCAGTGCAAAACCACCATGGAACCCATAGAAAACCAATACACAACCTTTAGAAAACCAATGTAAACAATTACTTGATATAGTAATATATCTATATTATATAGCCTATATAGATTGCCTATTCATAACTTACAAGAAAACAATACATTTTCCACACACAACTGTGAATTAACCTATAAACAACCATTTCACAACCTATAAACAACCAATAAGCCACAGGGGGACAAACCACCCACGGTTGTCACGGCAATGACTCCCCGAACGTGTAGATGCATAGTTTATGGGCGTAGGTGAATGTATGGCTGAGCTTCAGACGAACAGGCCAATGTTGGTGTGTGTGTCGTCTGTGTCCTCTGTGTGTGTAAAAGACACAGGGTGTTGCAGCCGTTTTCTCCCCTTTCTGCCTGCTCGGCAGGGACAGGGGCAGTGGCCGCTTTGAGGCCCGTAGCGTGAGAGCGTCATATCGACGAGCTGTTTTTTTTGTCAGCATCAGAGGAAACAGACCTATATAATTTGTTTATATGTTTAATAGGTAAAGGTAAAGGTATAAGGTATACGGTATAAAGGCCTGAACATGTTTTTTGAAGGGTTTAAATCGGTGGCCTCTAGCGTGAAAACGGAAAGACTTGGCGTTGAAATTTACACATGTAAGAGAAGACACAGAGCACTACAAACTGAAGTTCAAGTTTCATGTCTGTAGGACAAACACAGACGACACAGGATCAAGCTGTAGCTTCTTTTCAGCCGAGATTTGAGGGCCAGCGCATTTCCAAGAAAACCGAAAAAGATTGAGCTTACAGAGATTTGCGGTTGGATTCAGCACAAAAATACCTACAAAATGAGTGTATTTTTATGTAGCTGTAGGCACACAAAAGGCCCAAAACATTGAATTGTTCAGTGATGTCAACATCGATTTTTCAACAATTTCGCTGCATTTTTGACCAAAAATCTCTACCAAAATAGTGTATTTTAGTGTGTCTGGATCCAAACCGGAGCCTACAGTATGAAGGTGTTTGGCAATTTTTTTTTTTGTCTCTGAGGCTCCCACACTCTATCCACTCTAGCTTTCCCTCTGGAATGTCAATGATTGTGTACGGGGGAACTTTGACCCTGACTGTTCGCAGGCCGTAGGTCAAACCTGGACCGAGCACACACCGTTGGGACCGGGTCGATACCCTCAACGCGTCGATGTATTTTTGTTTCGGTCGAGCGATATTTGGTCGAGATATGAGCGCTGTGACTTCTCTCCCATTCATTGTCTATGGCAAAAATCGGACGCCAAAACGTAAATATTTCGCAAACCGTGTTCGCTATAACGTGACAGAGTCACAGCACACTGATCGGGATCGATCCGGTCGAAACGAGCCCTGACTAGTAGCGAACCGAAAATTGTGGACTGGAATAATAATAATATCGATAATAATAATAATAAGAAACAAGGAGGATTGTAGTGGATACAAGAGAATAACAGTAATAAGGAATGATAAAGAATACACACAAGAGAAAGAAAAATTACCAAAAATTAGCAAAGTGGCAGTTGTGCACAAAGTGCATCTAAACGAGGAGGGAGCAATGGTGGTGCGGAACAGGTAGATTAGTGACTGTTAGTGAAAATGGTTAAACATTAAAAGCGGAAAAGGTGTGTTTTGAGTAGGGATTTGAATGATGGAAGTTCGGTGGAGTCACGGATGTGCTTTGGAAGTGAGTTCCAGAGGGTGGGGGCAGCGACGGAGAAGGCCCTGTCTCCCCAGGTTTTGTGCTTGGTCTCAGGGATCGAGAGGAGATTGGCGTTGGAGGATCAAAGAGTGCAGGAAGGGGTGTAGGGGTGAAGCAGGTCTGTGAGGTAGGAGGGAGCTTGGTTGTGGAGGGCTTTAAAGGTGAATAGGAGGATTTTGAAGTCAACGCGCTGTGGGATAGGGAGCCAATGGAGGTTCTGGAGGACAGGGGTGATGTGGTCTCGAGAGTGGGTATGGGTGAGGAGGCGGGCGGCAGAGTTTTGTATGTATTGGAGTTTATTGAGAAGTTTGGACGTTGTGCAAAGTCTGATTTATCACAGTTGAGCTGAAGGAAGTTTATTTGCATCCAGGATTTAATTTCAGAGAGACAGTTTGAGAGCGTTGAGTGGGTGATGAATTTGGTGTAGATGTAGAGTTGGATGTCGTCGGCGTAACAGTGAAAGTGGAGACCATGACGACAGATGATCTGACCAAGGGGGCGGATGTAGAGGAGAGGACCAAGCACTGAACCCTGGGGGACACCTTGGGCCAGGGGGACAGTTGGGGAAGAACAGTTGTTTATGAAGATGAATTGTTTTCTGTCTGTGAGGTAGGAGTGTAACCAGGTGAGGGCATCTTCAGTCATATTGCAGCTGGATTGCAGACGGGAGAGTAGGATAGAGTGGTTGACTGTGTCAAAGGCGGCAGTGAGATCAAGGAGGATGAGGATGGAGAGAAGGCCTCAGTCAGAGGAGAGGAGGAGGTCATTTGTGACTTTTAGGAGGGCAGTTTCGGTACTGTGTTGTAGGCGGAAACCAGATTGGAATTGTTCAAAGAGTTTGCTATTGTTGAGGTGGGATTTGATCTGTGATGCGACAGCACGTTCAAGAATTTTTGACAGGAATGGGAGGTTGGAAATGAAAGTTGCTCATGATGTCAGGGTTGAGCCCAGGTTTCTTGATGATAGGGGTGACTGCAGCCAGTTTGAGTGAGGGAGGGACAGAGGCAGAGGTGAGGAAGGAATTGATAGTTTGCTTGTTAACAGTGTGAAGAGAGCCTTTTGGTTGTTGGAGCCGGTGTAAATGAGGTTCGAGTAGTAAGAGGATCTGGCAGTGTTGAGGGCGGCCTTGTATAGTAGTAGGTGGTCTGTGTAAGCTTGGCGATGAACGGTTAAACCAGTTTTTTTTAAGGAGCCTTTCGAGCTGACGCTTGTGAGATTTCATTTGTTGGAGTTTGGATGTATACCAGGGTGCTGAGCGTGTGAATAGGACAGACTTTGTTTTGATGGGGGCCAGTTAATCATGACAGGAGGAGAGTGTGTTATTGTAATAGTTGACAAGTTCATTATGGGCCCCCAGATGGTGGGGGAGGTAGGGTAGGCAGAGTGGGGGAAAGAGAGGCTGAGAAATCATAATGGGGGATGGATTTGAGGTTTCTGAATGTTATTGTGCGTTCGTCCTTGTGGAGGGGGGAGATGGATGTCCATGGTGATGGCTAGGTGGTCAGAGAAATGGAGACTGACAGAGGAGAGTTGGATTGTGAGACCAGTGGAGCAGACTAAATCCAAGGTGTGGCCATGGTTGAGAGTGGGGAAGTTGACATGTGTGAGATTGAGGCAGTCCAGTAGATCGAGAAATTCAGAGGCATGTTTGCAGTGAACATTGTCGATGTGGAAGTTGAAATCACAGAGGAGTAGGAGAGAGGGTGAGATGGCTGAGAGCTGTGTAACAAAGTCAGAAGTCAGAGAGAAAAGATGGATTGGGTTTGGGAGGGCGGTAAATTACTGAGGTGACCAGGGGAGCAGGGCTGGGGAGTTTAAAAGCTACTATGTGTTCGAATGACTGGAAGGAGGGCATGTGTATGGTGGTTTGTTTTCGGCCACATCTATGAGGCTAAGCCACCGCCTCTTCCAGTAAGATGGGGCTGGTCGATGTAGGTATATCCGGGGGGAGTGGCTTGGTTGAGTGAAAAATAATCCAGGTTTTCGTGATGCATAGCAGGTCTAGGTTAGTGTCGGTTATGAATTCGTTCAAGATAAGTGCTTTGGTTACTGACTGAACGGGTGTTTAGTAGAGCCTAACTGTGCACAGCGTACTGTAGGTTGGCAGCTAAAATTTGGCTTCCAAGCTTGCTGGGGTGAAGCCCATCACTATTTAAAAAGGACTTCCAGTTCCAGAACAGGTTGAAGTTGTCAATGAAGCCCACCTTGCGTTCCTTGCAGGCTGATTGGAGCCAGGTGTGGAGGGAGAGGAGTCTGCTGAAAATCTCTGGTCCACAACCGAGAGGAGAGAGCAGCCCACTAACGAAGACAGATTTGCCACAGGTGTTGAGATACTGAAAAAGTTTGTTGAACTGGGCTTTGGTGACTTCTGACTGACGGCGTGATGCATCCACACACCCAACATGGATAATGATTCTGTGGATAGACTGCAGTAGTAAGAGGAGCAGGTTGGGGAGTTTTGCTAGAATGACGGACACTGTGGCTTCGGGAAAACAGTGCGTTACTGCGTTGAAGAAGCGGATGTTTTGGGTGATGGAGTCGCCAACTATCAAGGTGGTCGGAGGAAAAGGGGTTGCAGGGATGCTGATGGGCGGTGGATGAAGGGAGAGTGGATTTTGAGGATTACTTAACTGGTGATGCTGAGGTGGAAAGGGGTGGATGGGCAGTGAAGCGAGTGGGAGCACGCTGCGGAGCCGGCGTAAACTGCGGGAAGGAGAGATGCCGAGATCTGAGAGAGGAGGTTTGCCCTGGATTTACAGGAGAGGGGGTCCGAGGTGGTGATGTGTTTTTGGGCTGCTGGGTAGATGGCGGTGAAGTTAGGGCTTCTGCAGTTAGAAGAGGGAAGTTGCGTATGTTGAGGATATCGTATCTGTTCTCCAGCTTGATGGTATGGTGTTGTGCAAGAGTGGGAGAACCTCTCCTTCCGCAAGGAGCAACCAGGGTGGAAGCTCGCATGGAGTGGAGCTTGGCAGCATCTTAGGCTTGACCCCTGCTGTGTCCAGATATTGTCCAGAGAAGGGACGGCAGCAGCTGATCCATGGGCGGTGACATTAGACGCTGGGGCGGTGGCAACGTCAAAGACTGGACAGATGGCAGATGGTGATTTTGTAGGGCCAAAGATTATGGTGTCCATTTTTAGTTCAGCTTCATGGATCTGGTGTAGCGAGGATATGCATTGTTCCAGTTCAGAGATCTTATCGGCAAGGCAAGTGCAGGTGGCACAGCTAGGTGGAGAGGTGAGTGGAGCCATATATTTAAAGCGGTAACTGGAGGAGCAGAGAGAAGAAAGGAGGCCAGTACAAGTGCTAACAGTGCTCGGTTCTGAAATTGGTGGTGTGGGTAGCAGATAGCTGGGGGGTGGCGGGGTACAGGTACTTAGCCGCAGGTGCTCTAAGAGGAGCCCACAGCAGTGAATCGGCTTAGTAGCCTCAAACAGAAGGCACAGCACAGCACAGGAAAGGACATCGGCAGCAAGACTTACCGACATGGGCCCTACAAAAAGGAACTCAAGCTGTGAACACGGTAGATTGATGGATAGTTGCTGGAAAGCTGCACTTCCGTGCTTACGTCCGTGTCACGTCTGCATGCGCATGTGCATGATGACCATAATAATGATGATTAGTTTTATTATTACCCCTCCTTGAACCGCCACCTTACCGTGGTGGAGGGGTTTGAGTACCCGAATGATCCTAGGGGCTATGTTGTCGGGGGTTTTTATGCCCCTGGTAGGGTCTCCCAAGGCAAACACGTCCTAGGAGACGGGTCTGACTAAGAGCGGTTCAGAATTGCCCCAATGAGAAAAATTTTAAAATCAAGGACGCGCACATCGCCCGGATTGGCGTCACCGGGGCCCCACCCTGGAGCCAGGCCTGGGGTTGGGGCTCGTGGGCGAGCGCCTGGTGGGACTCCTGGGACTCCTGAGGCAGCCGACGGGTACTGGCAGGCCAAGCGCACCGCGGCCCGGGCGGTTGTGGAGGCAAAAACTCTGGTCTGGGAGAGGTTCCGGGAGGCCATGGAGGAGGACTATCGGTTAGCCTCGAAGAGATTCTGGCAAACCGTCCGGCGCCTCAGGAGGGAGAAGCAGTGCTCCACCAACACTGTGTACAGTGGAGGTGGGGAGCTGCTGACCGCGACTGGGGATATTGTCGGGCGGTGGAAGGAGTACTTCGAGGATCTCCTCAATCCCACTGTCATGCCTTCCGTAGAGGAAGCAGAGACGGGGGACTCAGAGTCTGGTTCATCCATCACCCAGGCTGAGGTCACCGAGGCAGTTCGGAAGCTCCTCGGTGGCAAAGCACCTGGGGTGGATGAGATCTGCCCTGAGTACCTCAAGTCTGGATGGTGTGTGTCATGGCTGACACGTCTCTGCAGCATCGCATGGCAGACGGGAACAGTGCCTCTGGATTGGCAGACTGGGGTGGTGGTCCCTCTTATTAAAAAGGGGGACTGGAGGATGTGTTCCAACTATCGTGGGATCACACTCCTCAGCCTCCCTGGGAAAGTCTATTCGAGGGTACTGGAGAGGAGAATTCGACCGATAGTCGAACCTCGGATTCAGGAGGAGCAATGTGGTTTTCGTCCTGGCCGAACAACGGACCAGCTCTACACCCTCACCAGAGTGCTCGAGGGGTCATGGGAGTTTGCCCAACCAGTCCACATGTGTTTTGTGGACTTGGAGAAGGCGTTCGACCGTGTCCCTCGTGGCATCCTGTGGGAGGTACTCCTAGAGTATGGGATCGGGGGCCCTTTGCTAAGGGCTGTACGATCTCTATACGCTGGGAGTAGGAGCCTGGTTCGTATTGCCGGCAGTAAGTCGGACCTGTTCCCGGTGCATGTTGGTCTCAGGCAGGGCTGCCCTTTGTCACCGGTTCTGTTCATTATTTTCATGGACAGAATTTCTAGGCGCAGCCAGGGACCAGAGTGGGTCCTGTTTGGGAGCCACCGGATTTCATCTCTGCTTTTTGCGGATGATGTTGTCCTGTTGGCTCCTTCGAGTCAGGACATTCAGCATGCGCTGGGGCGGTTCGCAGCCGAGTGTGAAGCGGTTGGGATGAGAATCAGCACCTCCAAGTCCGAGGCCATGGTTCTCGACTGGAAAAAGGTGGCCTGCCCCCTCCGGGTTGGAGGAGAGTCCTTGCCTCAATTGGATGAGTTTAAGTATCTTGGGGTCTTGTTCACGAGTAAGGGAAGAAGGGAGCGTGAGATTGACAGGCGGATCGGTGCAGCGGCCGCAGTAATGCGGTCTCTGTACCGGTCCGTCGTAGTGAAGAAGGAGCTGAGCCGAAAGACGAAGCTCTCGATCTACCGGTCAATCTACGTTCCTACCCTCATCTATGGTCATGAGCTTTGGATCATGACCGAAAGAATAAGATCTCGGATACAAACGGCCGAAATGAGTTTCCTCCGCAGGGTGGCGGGGCGCTCCCTTAGAGATAGGGTGAGGAGCTCTGTCACCCGGGAGGAGCTCGGAGTAGAGCCGCTGCTCCTCCACATCGAGAGGAGCCAGCTGAGGTGGCTCGGGCATCTGTATCGGATGCCCCCTGGACGCCTTCCGAGGGAGGTGTTCCAGGCATGCCCCA
>CAAKHB010006895.1:0-11387 GCA_901007665.1 Aeoliscus strigatus
CCTCAGTGTGTCTCTTGTATGTTTGATGTACTGTCTTTGGTATTAATGTCCAGCTGACTCAGGGTTAGTGTGTGTGTGTCTGTGTGAATGGTGTGTGTGTGTGGTACCTGTGAGGGGCTGCAGCCGTGCAGCAGCAGCAGGTAGGGACAGTCGTGTGGGGGGTGAATGGAGTACTGTGTGGTGTTGTCGTCGCTGCTCTCCGTCTCCTCCCTCTCAGACTCCTCTCCTTCCTGCTCTCCTCGCTGTCTTGCAGGACAGAGCGTCTCTGTTGGGGCCGGACACCGGCCGCCCCCCCTACTGGGAGCTGTGAGGGGGCCGTGTCTGGGTGTGTCGTGGCTCAGCTGCGGGTCAGGACTGGAGTTCTCTCTGCTTTCTGCCTCCAGCAGCTCCTTCTGGCTGCTGCTCCTCCACAGGCTGTGACCTGGAGGCGCCGAATGCTCCGTGAGCGTCGAGTTCACTCTGGAGCGACTCTTCTGCAGCTTCCGAGCCTGAGCATTGATCCCTGCAGAGAGTCAGATGTACATGAACACGTGAAGCACCGAGCAGTGTGTGTGCGTGCGTGTAGTCATGACACACGATCGAGCTTCAATAGACCGTGCACATCGATCAGAGTCACCAATTCACCATGGAGTATGGCGGAGGGCAGAAATCTTCATGGAGTCTTACGAGGAGGTAAAGGAGCACAAGGCCACAGTCATAAAACAAAGAGTGGTCAAGTTTTACAGACCACCTGAATGTGTAAGTAGTGAACTAACACCCACTCACTGCAGTCCAACTAGTTGATGACAAGTATGGTGGTGCAGTGGTTACACCTCACACCTCACAGCAGGAAGGTCCCTGGTTCTCCCAGTGCCGAGTTTACATGTGTTTAATCTAAAGTTACAGATGTCTGGACTGAAGTTAATATCTGACTGCACTGGCAGAGGAATCTGTGTTCTGATCCAGTTCTAATGGTCCTCTCCTGCATCTGTTGTGTATGGATTGGTCCTGTACAGTGTATGTGGGTGTATTATATACAGTACATAGATTATATGTGTAACGTGCTTTGATTCCGTATTGTATATTGTATTCAATCCAAGAACATCACGTTACTCCTTGAAGTAGTATTTGTATTTATATGGGACGTGTGTTTTATACATGGTCTGTGGGTAGATTATCTAAGAAGTCATTGGAACATCATCTGAAATCATTGATCTCCAATGACTGAAATCAATCATGACAAGTGTTTCAATAATGACAGAGGGTCCAGTTGAACGTGAAAACAATGTGTGGTGGTCAGTGAATAACTATTGGTTTCTGTTTGTGGTGACTGTTGACTGAGAAGAGGGAGGACATGAGACAGAACTCATCCTGATCTGGAGCAGGTGAGATAACAGAACAAATCTCCACGGTAACTTATGTCACAATATATCAAACTGTCCACTATCCTACTTTTGTGTTACAGGATCACGGATAAGTTGAGTCAGGATAACTAAGATATCACAGCTTAACCCCTGATCTTAGTTCTGTGCAACAGGCCTCTGGCATAGTGACACACACACACACACACACACACACACACACACACACACACAGAACTCATGGTGTTTATGGAAACTTTGATCTGACTCATCCGCATGGAAACATTAATACATGGAATATTGTTCTAGTGTCACATTACAACAACAGGGTGTAAGTGTGTGTGTGTGTGTGTGTGTGTGTGTGTGTGTGTGTGTGTGTGTGTGTGTGTGTGTGTGTGTGTGTGTGTGTGTGTGTGTGTGTGTGTGTGTGTGTGTGTGTGTGTGTGTGTGTCGTGCGTGTGTGCGTGCGTGCGTGCGTGCGTGTGTGCGTGCGTGCATAGGGCCTTTGAAGCAGTAGACTGAAATCAGTGAGTGAAGCAGGAAACAAATTGAAGACGTTTTTGTGGTCTGGAAGTTTCTGTGGAAAAACACGGAATGAACTGGATGGAGCAGAGGACATTTTACCAGCAGTGATGGTGTCCTTGTCTCTGGACGTCTGCTCCTCCACCAAACTTCTTCTCTGGAGCTCAAACCGCCGGGCGAGGCCCTCTCTTGGTTTCCATAGCGACTGCAGGAGGAGGGGCTTCTCGTTGTCTCCCACCACTCTGAAGCCTTCCGTCGTCCACTGGTGCTCGCCCACGGAGCCGATGGTGTCACAGAGAACGTAGGACGCCGCCACCTCCTTCGCCAGCCCGTACCTGAAGACAGGACGCACCCACAGACAGGTCCACGTTTCATTCCTGCCGCTTCTCTGAATTTGATCAGTGCTGCACATGTCCTCCTCTGTCTCCTTCTCCTTTTTCTTCTCATTCTCTCCTCCACCTTCTTCTTTTTTCCTTCCCTGTCTCCTCTTCCTCCTCGTCAACTTCTCCAGGTGTTCTTTCTAGGGTTGCTGACTTTAAAAGGTGCATTTCCTGAAGCTGGTATGTGATCAGCTGACACGTTTTCATCTCAGACTGCTGCACGATGCTCAGTCCACGCAGCTGCCTGGGTGGAGTGACACCATAGAAGAAGAAGAGGTGAAACAGGAAGTGACTGTGTAGAAATGAACCTGGGGTGTCAGCTTCCTTTTTTAAATAGTTTTCTGTAAACATGGAATCCTCTCCATGTGTGCATCCACACAAACCAGAGCTGTGTCTCAAATATTGAACGTCAATACATAAACTAGGTATTTTGAGTACGTGAGTGCGTTCCCACTGAATGAGTATGTGAAAATGTAGTGTACTACACACAATAACTGGTTCATCCAAACAGACAAAACGTTCAGTGGATCGATGGACACTTTCACCCTCAAAGACGAAGAAATGACGACCTTTGACTGTTGGAGATGATGGTGGACAACAGAGACACCGGTATCACCCAGTGGAATCCAGGCCAATGCTAACATTAGCTTGATAGCTAGTAAACCGCAGCACATTAGCAGTCACTGACGTTGTGGTGTACGTTTGGTGTTTGTGTGTGATAAATTGTCGTCTTCACTGTAGATTGAGGTTTAAGGTGTGAGGTCAGTGGTCGATGTGTTGGAAATGTTCACACAAGGCAGTATCTAGCGTATCTGCAGTAAGTTTCCTTTTCAGGTCATTTCCGGTAAGTATGGCTTGATTTGAGACAGCACTAACCTGTCGAAATTAAGTACACAGTGTGCGTAGTGTACTACAAAGAAGTGGACTAATGGAAATATGATATTAGAGACACAGCACAGGTCAGACGCTCTAGTAGTACATCCTCCAGGCCTGAGAGTGGCGCTGTAACGCTTCCACAGAAACACACAGCAAACAGAGAATAAGACATGGATGGAAACAAAGATGGTGGAGGACACGGATGGAGCTGGAAAGGAGACGTTTGTGTGGACGGGCAAACAGACACATCATGCTCAGCAGATTCTGAACCAACACTGTGAGGCGGGGCTATGACGTCATTGTGTCAGGTAAGATGTGTATGGGTTGTAAACATGGAACGGTTTCTTCAGGTTTGTTCAGTCTGGAGCTGCTTTATGTGGACGAGACGTCACGTAAAAGTCATGTCAGTGGCAGCAGACGCCGCCGTCATGCAGTCGGTCCGTGATGTTTTCAGTGATTTGCATCTGACACACGTGTGATGTGGTGAAGATGTGGCAGCGTGAACACACACACACACACACACACACACACACACACACACTTCCTTCAACACAAGCTGCAAGAGTTGTCTTCCTCGTGTGTTCGTGGTCCCATTCTGCTTTCAGCTGGAACATTCGCAGACATTAACTCTCCTGTGTCCGTCTCCAAACACGCCTGTGTTTGCACTTCACTTTCCACGCACACGCACACGCACGTGCCGTGCGCTGAGCTGCAGGTATAATAAACACACACACATTCTGCGGCACAAAGGTATTTTAAAGAGCGGAGGAAGGCCACAGAACACACACACACACACAGGACAAACATTCACAGCAGACACATGTGGTGAGCAGACACACACACACACACACACACACACACACACACACACACACGTGGCCTCACCGCTCCAGAGCTTCTTTGACCAGCTCTTTGGCGCTGGACTGGGTGGTGGCCAGGACGCTCTTGTAGTGAGCTCCACGGCAGATGTCGCTGCCAAAGATCTTGAGGATTCCTGGAGCCGTGATCTGATTGGACAGTTCAGATGGGTCGTCGGCTGCCAGAGCGTCTGCCGACATCTCTGTCAAACACATGACATACGTGTTAGCGCTCAGCTGGAGCTGCAGCTAACGAGCTAGCGCCACGTCCGTCGAAGCCTCGAGGTGAAGACACGTTGTTTCGATTGCCGAGAACGTCTGAGTCCACATGGTCACTACACACTGAAAATGTGTGTGTGTGTGTGAAGATCAACGCAGCTGCTCATCAATGGTCAACATGACCGACACGTTAGGTTAGGTTAGTTAGGGTTAGGGTTAGGTTGGTTTGGGGTAGGGTGGGGGTAGGTTAGGTAAGGTTAGGGTAGGGTAGGGTATGGTAGGTTAAGTTAGGTTAGGTTGGGTTAGGTTGGGTTGGGTTAGGGTAAGAGTACGGCTAGGTTATGTTCGGTAGGTTCCATTGGGTTAGTTAGTAGGTTAGGGTCAGTTCATGTTACATTGGGTTAGGGTAGGTTAGGTTGAACTGAGGTTGTTGTTAGGTTAAGATTAGTTTAGGGTTAAATTGAGGTTGGATGAAGGTTTGTTAGATCAGATTAAGTTTGGTTAGGGTTAGGTTGGGAAGGGTCAGATTGAGGTTAAGGTTGGGTTAGGTCGGGTTAGGGTTAGGTTGGATTAGGTTAGGGTTAGGTTGGGTTAGGTTGGATTAGGTTAGGTTAGGGTTAGGGTTAGGGTTAGGTTAGGGTTAGGTTGGATTAGGTTAGGGTTAGGTTGGGTTAGGTTGGGTTAGGTTGGGTTAGGGTTAGGTTGGGTTAGGTTAGGGTCAGCCGAAGTTATATTTATTTAAGGGTTATGTTAGGTTGGGTTTGGGTCAGGTTAGGTTCAGTAAGTTCAAGGTAAGGTTAGGGTAGGGTAGGTTGGACTGGGTTTGTTTAGGTTAAGGTTAGGTTGAAGTTATGTTGAGGTTAAGGTTAGATTAGGACAGGTCAGGTTAAGGTTAGGACATGGTTTGCAGTGAGTTCATGACACACCAGCCTGTGCTATATTATATGACCACTAGAGGGCACACACCCACATCACAGATTAGCTTGGCAGGCTTCTTGTTTTTGGAACAAACTTGAACAAAACTTTTTCCTAAATAAATATTGTGACGCTTTGACACATCTGACCAATGAGGCTTTATACTGAGCAGAGGAAGTTCAAAAACATGGAAAAGTACCTGAAGTGTTCATGTATATGTATGTCGTATTACATACATTCATGTATGTATGTCGTATCTTTACTCAAAGTGAAGATACGAGTAGTTTGCTGAGGTTAAAGTATGATTGAGCCATAAACTACGTCAAACATCCTGTCCACACAGGTGTGAACGATGAGCTTGAGGAGAGACACTCCTGAGAGTCTCTGAGGGGGGGTCTTTAAGTATCCCCACTGTGGAATAACAATCCAACAGAAACTCCAGAATCACCAGTCCATCATCAAAGCAGTGCTGAGTAACGTACCACTTCCTTTCCTGACTTGTGCGGACAGGGTCGACCTGACGGCAGAGGTCAGCGCCATGGCACCTGAGCTGGAGGCGGGGCCTCGGAGGAAGACACCTGACAGGCGGTTGGTATGGCGACGGATGCGGCTCTTGCTGGGCTGCCTGACGTCGGCGGCCTCGGAGGACCTGCTGGTGGACAAACTGCTGGTGGAGGAACCTGATCTGAAAGAGAAGGACAATTCATTGGCTCCCTGACCTCTGACCTCTGAGAGGAAGAGGGTGGAGGAGGAATACAGAGGAGCGTGAGCTGAAGCCAGAAAAGACGAGAAGCTAGAGAACATGTGGTGATGGGAGAAACATCTACAGCTGATGATGAAAGAAGAGAGAAAACGACACGGAGCGGTGGAAAAGTACAGGATGGATCTGTAGTAAGAACATCACACACACACACACACACACACAACTGGAGATGGTTGATAGTCAGGATGAAGTTGATGAGAAGCAGTGAGAACATTCATCCCCTACAGACTCTTTCTCAGGTGAAGAAGAGGAAGTACTTGGACTCACTTCAGAGAACCATCACTGGTTTTACGTCCCAGCCTCACAAAGCGTCTCGGTGGAGCAGCTGGAGGTGAAGCTGTTGGTCCAGGTGCAGCTGGTCCATGTCCATCTGCTGGTCCAGGTGCAGCTGGTCTATGTCCATCTGCTGGTCCAGGTGAAGCTGGTCTATGTCCAGATGCAGCTGGTCCAGATGAGTCCAGCAGCTCACAGAGTTTCCTCCTCTCCTTCATTCCTGTGGGGTGAAGCTCCTCAGCTCAGAGCAGCAGATCTTTCCTGTCGGTTCCTGCTCATTCAAACATGTTCATCTTCTCATCCAGCTGCTGCAGGAAAACCGCCCTCAAGCACGCTCTTTCTCTAGCACACACGCACAAACACACACACACACACACAAACACACACACGCACAAACAAAACACAAACGCGCAACTTCCCATTCACATCAAAGGCGACACGAACCAGCCGCGTTTCCAATCCGCACCGATGTGAGTCTCCAGATGTGAGTCTCCAGATGTGAGTCCAGGCAACCGCTCGGACACGTCAAGTGTTCCCCGCCCCTCCAAAGTAAGACTTTCAAAGTAAAACCACTGCACTGCTCAGACCGGAAATTATTTCAAAATAAAAGGACAAAAGACAAAAATAACTGAACTGACTAAAGTATTTGATATTATTCAGAATTGATATTTCATGAGTGATCTGTGTTTTACAAACTTTTTTTAATGAATTAATGTTTCAGTCTAATTTCCTCAAATAACATCACGTGTACCAGGAACATGCATGGTAATTTCTTTTCACACTTGAGGAAAAAAAACAAATAAAATGCGATGTAACGTAACGAAAAACACTCCAATACACTATAGCTACAGTAATAATAAAGTTAATAAAAGTTCAGTCCAAGCTGACTGAATGGACTGGATGTGGCTGAGCGCGCCTCTGACGTCCTCTGGTGGCCGCGTCCGGGAAACACAGGCTGACATGGAACAAGAAATGACTCCAACCAAAGTCAGTGACAATATTCACTCATGATGGGGATGAATGCACAGAAACATCCTCAAAGCTCCAGGTCAGTTGATCAGAGCAGCTACGAGAACACAGTGTGTTAAAACCACAAATATATACAGAACATAAATAAATGAAAACAAGAGCAACACCCAGACAGGTGAGACAGATGAGACACATAAGGACAGATGAGATGATGAGATACATGAGGTCAAGTGAGACACATCAGAACAGATGAGATGATGAGGACAGGTGAGACACATAAGGACAGATGAGATGATGAGATACATGAGGTCAAGTGAGACACATGAGGACAGGTGAGACTGATGAGGACTGGTGAGACACATGAGGACAGGTGAGACACATCAGAACAGTTGAGACTCATGAGGACAAGTGAGACACATGAAGACAGGTGAGACTGATGAGGACAATTGAGACACATGAGGACAGGTGAGACACATGAGGACAGGTGAGACACATGAGGACAGGTGAGAAACGTCTGCAAATGTGCTGTGTTTTGAGCTCAGGTGTTCTGGATCTTATGACCTGACATCTTCTCCCACATCAAGTCATGTTGACATGTTGTTGTAAAAATGTTGTTCTGACTCTCCGTAGGATTCATTCACATCCAGAGTTCATCAGTCGTGAAACGAGTCGCTCTGGGTTTTGTTGTCAATCATGTCATCTTCACTCTGCTGATAATGTCTTTTCACACTCGCCGTCAATGTGTTTCTCACCAGCTGAACCGAGTCACAACTGACTGATTTCATTCTGATCAGCTGCTCTGGAGCCAAACATCCTGACATTCCCAGCTCAGGCTCAGACAATACAAAGATCCTGATCAGGATTTTCTGGAACGTTCTGCCAGCGTCCACGTTCTGGAACACACCCCAGTCTTCTAACCACAGTACACGTCTGGATCACTGATTCCCTCCAGTGGGAGACGGAGGAGGGCCAGGGAGTGGTTCTAACTCTGCGGAAGAGTCTGGAAACAGCAGCTGAAACACTGGCTGAAGATCCAGGCACCTGTTCCATGAATCAGCTTCAGCGAAAAGGAAAACTGAAATTCAGTTCCAATTTATTTGTACAGCGTCACCAAGTACTATGTCTCGATGGAGTGGGCACAGTACAACACGCTGACCTTTGACCCTCCATCAGCATGAGAAATAAAACCTTATACCCCCTGAAGAGACGTAGACAGAGGGACGTGTCTCCTTGGACAGACAGTGAAACACTAATGGAGGACAAGGCTGATAAAAGTCCACCGGTCCATGTCTGTCCATGATCTCCGGTGTGTGTGTGTGTGTGGGGGGGTTGTTCCCTCCTGCGTGGAGTGATAATTGGCTTTGCAGGGTTTTAGGCAGAGCTGCTCTTCTTGGATAACACGACACCGCTGACACCTGAGGACTGAGCTCCGGTCGGGTAAATACAACTCTGCTCTTCCTCCACAGCTACTCTTCCTCTTCCTCAGAAATGTCCAACACCGCCTGTGACCGACTCACCGACTCACTGACACTGAACCACTCTCTCATTCCAGCGGGGACTGTTCCCTCCTGGGGGGTCAGAGGCCATCGGGGACTGACGGGTGCGGCAGGGGTCCATTACCAAGGGGTGGTTGTCATGGCTGCTCCGTGTTTCAGTCCCACACCCCCCACCCAGTCAGTACAAAGATCCCGGTAGGGCTGAGGATCTGTCCACACGGCGACACTTTGTAAACACACACTGAGGCCCCTGAGGCCCACTGGCCAAATGGATCCTGACGACCCATGGGCTGAAAACACCTGGGGCCTGTTCCAGAAGGCCTTGATGAAAAGACATTATCAGCAGAGTGAAGATGACATGATTGACAATGGAAGAAAGACAACAAAACCCAGAGGGACTCATTTCATGAATGAATCCTATGGAGAGTCAGAAGATGGTGGTGTGTTCACTTTCAATTTCATGTGTGTGTAATTTCATACTCTGTCCTACATGACAACTTAGAGGTTTTCTAACAGATCAAATATGAAGATGAACTGAGCACTGTTAGGAATGTGTACCTGCATGTCTCATCATGAAGATTGTACAAGTAAATACATTCTTTCTGCAGGACATGAATACAGACAAATAAAAACAAGTTGTGATTTCCCTTAGCCCTGCATTTTGAGTGTAAAGCAAGAATTGTTCTTGTAGTTAGCAGAACTGGTTCAGAGGGTTGGCGCATGAGTCACATGTTTGTGTGTAAACAACTGAGGTAGGACCGTAATGAAAATGTGTGCTTTTTATCAGTTTGTTTTATTTTCAACTTTTATTCTCAACGTGAAAACGACTTCCTGTTGATAGAATGTCCTTGTCTCCGATGGAGCTGTGACACTGATGTCAGTCTCTTCTGTGCAGTCGATTCTTCCAGGGAATCCTTCAACATGAGTTGACTTCATCCTTCATTAACACGCGGACACGTCTGATCTTTTCTTTTATTCAACCTCAGCAGCCAACCTGACACAGCGTCTGAGTGTAGAACTCCCCACTAGCAGCAGTGGCCCAGTGGTTAGTGGGTCTGTCTGCTAACCCAAAGGTCAGGGGTTGGAGCCTGCCCAGGGATGGAGGGTTGTTTTTGCTTTACAATTGAAATAAAAAAGTAAATGAACATCATCAAGAACAAAGTTGTTTTTGATGATCAGTGAATTTATTTGGACATAAAATGTAAGCAAAGGTAAGTGGTTATATTTGTTCACCATCAGTCCATCCATCTCCCATCTCTCATCTATCATCCATCCATCTCTCATCTATCATCAGTCTATCATCCATCCATCTCTCATCTATCATCAGTCTATCATCCATCCATCTCTCATCTATCATCAGTCTATCATCCATCCATCTCTCATCTATCATCAGTCTATCATCCATCCATCTCTCATCAGTCTATTTTCCATCCATCTCTCATCTATCATCAGTCTATCATCCATCCATCTCTCATCAGTCTATCATCCATCCATCTCTCATCTATCATCAGTCTATCATCCATCCATCTCTCATCTATCATCAGTCTATCATCCATCCATCTCTCATCTATCATCAGTCTATTTTCCATCCATCTCTCATCTATCATCAGTCTATTCCATCCATCTCTCATCTATCATCAGTCTATCATCCATCCATCTCTCATCTATCATCAGTCTATCATCCATCCATCTCTCATCTGTCATCAGTCTATCATCCATCCATCTCTCATCTATCATCAGTCTATCATCCATCCATCTCTCATCAGTCTATTTTCCATCCATCTCTCATCTGTCATCAGTCTATCATCCATCCATCTCATCATCTATCATCATTCCATCCATCTCTCATCTATCATCAGTCTATCATCCATCCATCTCTCATCTATCATCAGTCTATCATCCATCCATCTCTCATCTATCATCAGTCTATCATCCATCCATCTCTCATCATCAGTCTATCATCCATCCATCTCTCATCTATCATCAGTCTATCATCCATCCATCTCTCATCTATCATCAGTCTATCATCCATCCATCTCTCATCAGTCTATTTTCCATCCATCTCTCATCTGTCATCAGTCTATCATCCATCCATCTCTCATCCTCTGATGTCATTCTCCTCCTTTGTTGATGTCTCACACCTCATGAGCACAGTGACACTGAAACTAAATCAGCTGCTCATTGAAAAGTAACTAAACATTAATTCATTAATTCATTCATCTCCCGTTGCTCCGGTTACGGGTCTGGGTTGTTGTCGATCTGATCCCATCTGAAGGTCAGCGTTCAACCTGGGCCAGTCACCAGCTGAAGGACAGACAACATTCACACTCACATTCACACCTACGGGGGATTGACAGAGACCAGTTAACATCAGTATGATGTTGGAGGGGGGAGCAAGACGGAGTACCTGGAGAGAACCCACACAGACACAGGGAGAGGATGAAAACTACACATAGAAAGATCCCAGAACAGGAATCGAACCTGTGAGGCAACAGCTGACCACTGCAGCAATAAAACATGAAGCATCTAAACAACCCAGAGTAAGAACACATCCTGACATGAAGTAACATGTCTGAAACAGGAAGCAGTCAAAGTTGTTCCACACGCTGTAGTATGCATACACCCACAGTCCGACCATGGACAGGATTGGACCCAGTCCATGGATTGGACCCAGTCCATGCACCCACTCTGCCATGATGACAGTTTGTCTGAGTTTTTGCTTATGAACCAAAACAGCCTAAGTTACAAACTAAGATT
The DNA here is from genome assembly GCA_901007665.1 of Aeoliscus strigatus. Taxonomy (NCBI): domain Eukaryota; kingdom Metazoa; phylum Chordata; class Actinopteri; order Syngnathiformes; family Centriscidae; genus Aeoliscus; species Aeoliscus strigatus. The sequence goes on from CAAKHB010006895.1 coordinate 11,368, forward strand.
TATTCTCCTTCCTGTTGTCA